>JAJHSJ010000004.1:46848411-46938368 GCA_021015155.1 Magnolia officinalis | reverse complement strand
TAAATCACCTTACGCTGATGTGTTGGTGGAGCTCATTCTTGATGTTAGACGGTAAATCCAGTCCGTTCACCAGCTTCCTTCTCAAAAAAATTAGTTGGAAACGACTGATTTTGAGTTAGATTCGGAGTGGCCCATATGATTTTTCGCTCTGCCATTCATCCATCTTTTGGATGGATAGATTTCGATCCTCGTTACTTGTGGGAATTATTTCACCTAGGTTATGGTTAATGGACATGCATAAGTCTAATGAACAGTCCGGATCGCACCTCTGACGTATGGGGGTGGCCCACGAAGCTTCGTCCGCAGGCTCTGTTGCGAACAGAGCCCGCGTAAGCGTTATGCAGTGATGCTGGTGGGACCCATCGTTGGTAATTTTGAGAAAATCCACTTTGTCCATTGATTTTAGGACGAAAAACCATCCGGGAAGGAGCATGTTTGGAGGAAAACCGGTATGGCCTATGAGCTTATTTACTCCATCGTCCATCTTACATTTAACGGTTAGGATCTTGCAATAGATTGTATGGTGTCCAAAGATCACCTAGGTGACGTCAATATGCCTCATCTGGAGCAGATGGACGGCTCAGATCATTCAAAGGAGCAAGGGTGGGCCCACCCTGAGTGAAACCGTCGGACCCACGTCCGCTCGCTGTATTATTTTTAAAGAAGAGAGTCGGTCATCGCTTGCTGACCGACTTTTCATATTTTGGTTCATGCCCGGTGCCACTTGCCCTCCTTGCACATGCACTGTATGTAGGGAATCCCACGGAGATGTTTATGAGAAGTCTGCTCCGTCCATCCATTTTATCATATCATTTTAGACGTTGAGGCCAAAATTGAAGCAGATGCAGATATCAGGTGGGCCCCACTTTACCATTTTATAGGCTGATTTGTCCGTTAGGCCACTTATATTGGGATCCAAAGGTTGAAATTCGACGTGTACGGTTAATTTATGACCCTCAGACCATGCATGAAGTTTCGAGCCGAACACATGGTGGGAACCTCGTGATCTTACATTCTGGATGATTTTCAAGCCACTTGAGCTTCAATTTCTTGATTTTCGCGGATCCCTGGCGTGTAATTTCGTCAATCTTGGTCCCCTGGAGTCCGTCCCTTGCCTTTGGTGTCATCAAAGCGTTAAATCATGCTTTTAGCACCTTTTTGTAATCAAAGCTCGTAAATACACCCTGCAACACAAACACAACTAAAATGGGGCGTTAAACAGTACCATGTTCATAAATCCAGGTAGTAACTGGGGTCTAATATGCAATATTTGACCCTCAACAATTATCGAGGCTGATTCCGATCGTCGAGGCCGATTGTTGAGGCCGATTTCGATTGTCGAGGCCGATTCCGATTGTCGAGGTTGATTACGAGGCCGATTTCGATTATTGAGGCTGATTTCGATTATCGAGGCTGATTCCGATTGTCGAGGCCGATTATCGAGGATGATTATCGATGTCGATTATCAGTTCTAGTTGTTGATACCGATTATGAGTATAGCATCATGATACATGCCCATACACATCATCTGCATGTCTGTTATGAGATGTGGTTGACCATTGCATATGTCATTGGGTAGAATAGGCAGAGGCTATCTCACATGAGCGCATGGTATGCGCAGAATTGATGCATGACTGGATTGTATGACTCATGCATCTTGCATTGTGTGTTGTGATTACTGTACGCCCTAGCTACATCAGGGTCGTAGCCTCCACAGACATGTCGTGGATGGTCAGATGAGACACCGAAAATCTATTATTAGCATCGAGCCGCCATATATGGCCTTGGGTGAAAATTCCTAAACCCTCTTGGTACTAGAGAATGCCCCAACGTCGAGACCGAGTAGATATATATGAGCGCATGAGAGCCGAATACCAGTAGGTCGCGTCTCCCACTGTGTCGTGGTTGATTGGGAAGGGGTTGTGGCCTTACCCGCTTGAGGGAGTAGACAATATTAGGCTGAGTCTGACCAGCTCATAAATGGGTCCGCTATCGACGAGCCGGGCCGATATTGGTAGGCAGGTAGTGAGGTCTCTTCTACTTACCCAGTTGTATTGTGCGCTTGATGGGGTAACAAGTTGGCGTAGAGTGTACTAGACCTCAGTGATCATCCCAGAGATGTACAGTACTGATATGTGGACTTATTGAACAGGAGTTCCATACTCAGCATTTTGCTCATTCATTCACTATCAACTCGGGCTGGTGGTGTACAACTAATTGATATGTGTACCTTCTCAATGGCTAGGATTTTGGTTGGGGCACGCAACTAACCTGAGATCAGGAGTTTACCACATTGAGTCTGACTATCCAAATTAAGTATGGGACTAGTTTGGATAGAAGTCCCTTGTGATGGACCCCATAGCCTACGATACTAAGTACTATCATCCCGACTTCACACTCCAGCATGTTCATTCCATTCGCACCGCATATTGCATTCATCCGCTTCATATGGCATTTTGGGTTAATATGTTTCTGCATGGTCTAGATACGACTAACGATATTCGTGAACTCATCAGGAATTGTATATCGCATTGCATCCTTAGCATCTGATATATGGCTCTTTATGACTCCTCATTTGCATAGATGATCTGTATTGCGTACTCTGATATTGTATGACTCATGGACTTGTCAGTATTTTCGCTTACTCTGATATCGTATGATTCATGATATTGCCAGTATTTCCGATATTGTATGATTATGGCATCGTATTGAATAATTGGCACGTGCATCGCACACACTCACACCACTCTCTAAGCTTTCTATAAGCTTATGCACGATATATGCGTGCAGGTGATGTTAGGTTGCAGCAGCATTGAGCTTGGAGCGTGCAGCGGTCTTTTGGAGTTTTGATTATCGATATATATGTATTTCCCTTTCGGCATTGTATTCAACTATTTATATTAGTGGATATGTGATGATGAAGTTGTCTTTATGATTTGGGCAAACTTGTGGTTATGCTTATTACGAGTTAAATGTACGTTGAAAAATCCTCCTTGTAGGATCCCAGGATCGGAATCTGGCATATGTGCACTGGGAGCCGAGAATGGGGCAGTACAGAGGCTGTCGGCACTGGATTCGGTAGTCGGGAATTTTGTGAGCCCGATTTCTGGGTTTGGGGCGTGACATTGCAACTCATAGATTGGAAGAATTATGTTACACAATTTGTTTATGGAGTGACTATTTGCGACATCCAATTATAAGAAAGTGATGTACCACACGCTCGTGAATTACGCAATCGATTTACGCACCACTAACCAAATCTAAGGATTTATGCGTCGACCAAGAGGGTCACTACCCAGAGTGTATTACATCCATGATATAAATATATATATATATATATTATATATATATATATATATATATATATATATATATATAGACACACACACGTCGCTCTCAAAATCGATGAGGGGCAAGTTTGTATCTATCACTCATGAATTCATAATACGTCTAACAATGTTTTTCATGAACTAATTAATCTGAAATTATAATAAAATAAATCCCAATATGGTAGACAATAGTCCATACACTTTCAAGTGTATCAATAAGTATAACAATATGATTTCAGGTCAGATGGGTCATCAGTACATCCAAAATACCCCAAAAGTTGTCAGGCCCATATCCTAGACCGTACCGTTCTTTGGACTCCTGTGGTCCTCCCAGTCGAATTCCGGTGACCCGTCACGAGTAGATAGCATTTGCGTGCGACCTTGAGTCACATCCTATCGATCTGAGTCAGCTCGACCCGAGACTTGTACCCTTATAACCGCGCTGTCGCTGCGTCTCACACGCCGATACGATACCCAGACCAGGAGTTGTGGGCCCGCTTTTATCTCTAGGAAAACGCCACGCGTTGTGAATTCCGAGAGAATCTCTACCAAACATCACATCAATCCATCAATCAATCAAGTACAACCCAACCCTACCCATCCCTCTCTCACCTAAAAGTCAACAACACCCATACCTAGCCATTCCTTTCTTACCAACAAGTCAATGAGACATTGTAACACCCCATATTTTCAGTACTCGAGTGTTACTGTATAACCTAACTTATTATGAACACTAACCTAGCTTATTTAAATAATTGTCCTAAATCTATCTATCTTAACCGTTAACCTTGACCATGACAACAAGACCTTTAAGGGTTTAGTTCAACATGCCCTGGATTCTGAATGACCTTTCAACCATCTGATTTTGGACTATGGATATACACACCTAACTAGTACAATTAAATCACATAGAGTAATTTGGGGATCAAAGTCACAAGACCCACCATTCATCAGGTTACCACATCCCATTGGATTATCCATCCTTGGGGAAACACGGGCCGAATCACGAGTACCAGATCACACCTAAATGCTTCTCAGGATGCATAGGGCTGTTAATAACTAGGGATGAGTCAACCGTCAGATTATTGGAATCATTAGGACATTGAGAGTTGATAAGCGGAGGATCACTTGGCGCGACTCACTTGATTGTTAAAATTAGTTGAAGAACGAGGCACATAACTCGTAGTGGTCTACTCACCTGGAGGAATATTTCTGACTGGAGGGAGGCCCCACATTCATAATTTAAAATAATAATAATAATAATAATAATAATAATAATAATAATAATAATAATGATAATAAATAAATAAACAAAAAGAATAAATAGATAACAATGTGTAGGTAATAATAATAGTAAAAATAATTAAACATTTAATGTTATAAAAACATGGGACAGATGGTCCTATATAACCTAACCCACAACATGATGTACAAATATATATATAATATATATATATATATATATATATAATAATAGTAAAGAATTAAGATTAAAATTAAAATTTGTATCTTATTTGAATAGAGACATAGGATGGTGTGCTTAAGCGTACAAAAGGTCCATTAGTACCTTCTAACCGTTGACGATCAAATTTGAATCAATCTAACCATCGGATCGTGGGAATGGCCATGGATTGTCCATGGCCATCAACTAAATGCTAGAACCCATGTTATATAACCCTTGAGCTTTGGATCTGGCTCATAGTCAGATTAATGACCTATCCTAAGCCATTGAAACCAATGGATGGACTAGATTTCTCAAAATCATCACGGTGGACCCCACACACATACCGTGTGTACATAGGGCATATACACCCGTGGTGCACTGGGCGACACAGCTCGGTCAGAGCTGTTTTGACCGACAAATTCCCGAAGAGGAATGCTTCTCTCCCTCTTTCCCGACTACGAGCATTTTTGAATAAACGAAGGCCGACCGTTTGGGACGCGCCGTGGCCCACCACCTCAAATCAGGTGGATAATCCAAGCCTTCCATCTGATGTGCAACAAAGGCCTGGCCAAAACCTAGTGGGTCCCGCAGGATGTAACATCCCGGATTTTTGCCAACCTGGAATTAGACGTCCTTAGGCGATGGGTCAATCCTAACACAGGTTTAACTTCCCAAACGCTCAATTAAAGCCTCAAATCCCTTTTTAAAACCATTTTCTTACACTCACAATCCCACCCTTCCCTACCTTGTGCTTTCAATTTTCAAAGCACTTTCGCCCTAGACACTAACTTAAACTAGCTAAGTAGTAAAACTTGGCTCACTTTTATACAAACTACAAAGGCCTAAGTACCATCTCAGACAGAAATCTTACAGTACTAAATCCTTTAGAAATTAGGCGAGAATTAGCTAGTGCTAAACTAGAGTGCCTGTGAAATTAGCACCAATCGCTTTAAATACGATCTGCAAGACCCAAAACTTATAGAATCATTGACTCTAGGTTACCCTAAAGTTTATGATCAAACTCATTACCCAGCTACTCTCGGGAATGACTTGAAACTTCGTATTAGGTCTAGACAGCACATCGGAAGTCCGATTCAAACGAAGTTAAGAAACTAGGACCGCCTCACTGGGCTTGACAACCACCTCAGAAATCAGGTCCAGCCGATGTCCCACGGCCATTCGCTTGAGTCCGGAGCGAGGGAGTGTGAAAATCACTCTTTCCTTTACAAAATAAATATCTAGAATAGTAATCTGGCACCATTCGCTTGCGGATCAGTATTAAGCAACCAGACCGTCAGAATCAGACCAGATTACACCCTCGGATCAGGAAAAATTTCAGGAACATTTACATGTACTTGGAATTTCGGATCGTGGCCCACCGACCGTTAAACTAAAAATGGTCCGCCACGTGCGATCTGGGAATCCGATCGAGTCGAAAGCGTAATCCCACGTAGATCCATGTGTTGAGAGCTTAAGTCTGACGTTTGGCTCAAGGAGGGCCACCAGAAGCCCTCTTTTGAGCTGAAAAAGTGCCGAAATACCTATAATAGTCGTACCCCTTGAACAGGAGTCTATTTCGGTGAGTTTTGAGACTATATAAGGACCTTAAACCCTCTCTCATGGCAGCCATACGAATTTGAGATTTGAGAGAGGGAAAAGGAAGAGAAAGTATGGGAGTTGTGGGAAGATCTCCCCGCCGCTCTACCCTGCTGCTATCGGTGCTTAACCACCTCATTCTTGTCACTTTCCCGGCGATTCCGGCGTCATTTCTAGGTAATAAACCCTAACCCAAACCTGTTTGGGGGATTTGATAGTTGTAGGTTATGAAATAGCTAACCTATTTCCTTCTCTAGGTCGCCTAGTTGCCATATACGGAAGCTAGACAAACCTATCGATTCCGTTGCGATTCTACGACAAAAGGTGCGGACTTTAGGTGTATAGGTTATGGTTTTCAACGCTTTCAATGTCAGATAATGATAGATTCATGATCTGCATGCAATTGCACATGTACAAAGTGCTGTCTGTTTTCCTTTTCGATTAAAGGTGAAAAATATGGAATTCTACATACTCTAGGTATTTGTAGAAAGTACGGTATACGTATATTTTTTGGAAATATGTTTGACATGTTTATTTGTTGTATGGATATACGATATATGGATAAAATACTTATTTAGCAAAAGGATTTGCCTAAATACATGTTTTACTTATATACACTATGTATGTTGAAATTGCGTATTCTAGAAAATACTGTATACGTATAAATTTTGGAGATGTATTTATCATGATTATTTGCTGTTATAATATATTATACATGGATAAAATACTCGCTTGGCTAAAGGATAGCCCTAGTACATGTTTTGCTAACATGCACCATGTATGTTGTAATAGTGTATTCTAAGTGTTTGTGAAAATGACTGAATGAGTATGGAATTCTCATTCGTGCTCGCCATGACTAATTGTCATGGATTCATGATTTATGTATTGGCGATGCCCCTTTGACGAAAGGATTTGCCCTAAGTCACGCCACGGCCAATATACACTATATATGCTAAAATGTGTGGCCCAAGTGTTTGTGGAAATAGCTGAATGAATATGGAACTTGAGTTCCTGCTTGCCATGACTATCCGTCGTGGGTGTACGCGTGTTATGATTGGGGCAACTCCCTAGTGAAAGGATTTGGCCTAATGCCTATGTGATCGACATATGTCATGTATGTTGATGTATATTTGTTTAAGTGTTTCTTGAAATGTCTGAATGTGTAGTAGTTAGCAAATTGTAATGTATAAGGGTGTTGAGATATGATTCTCAACCTCTTTTAACTATGTGTATGATCTCCTTTGATAGTTGTGTGATTAGGAATTGAACATGTACAAACTTATGCTTGTGTTGTGATTCATAACATGCTCAACTGCTTTATGATTTTTACTATGTAATGCATATATTTAAATTTATATTTACGTTGTATGATCCGTCATGGGTGATGGGGGAGCGGAGCAACGAGTGCGTGCAACAGCCCTGACAGCCCTAAACGGATAATACCAGACTTTGATTATATGATTTGAATCCTGATCCATTACTGCTTTATCTATCTGCAATTGATTGTGTTTGGGGCTATGATTATGGCCCAGGCAATCGGTAACGGGATTGAATTCGTGGCTGAGATTCATTTGCCACGTGAGATGTGTTCGACGAACTCGAGTCGTACGTTGCCTGTCGGCAGTGGCTAGGCCACACGAAGTTGTTTATGCACTTCATGTCGTGCAGCTCAACGGGCGATCGTGCTAGTCAAGCTCGTCAAGTAACCCGATCTGCCTTATGCATGTTCACCCTGTTTGGACGCTACTGCTTGAACCTAGGGTACCAAACTTACCAGTGAAACCCCTTTTAACCATGGTACCTCGATCCGCTAAGACGCAGGAGCCGGGCATGGTGGTATGGGACACCGTGGTCGAGCTGTCGGCCTACGCTGGGGCCATGTGCCTCCCCGTAGTGACCATTGCGCAACCAGACTCGTGAGCCGAATATGGTGGTATGGGACACTGTATTCTAGCTGTCGATACTTACGGGGAGAGCCGAGTACGGTGAGACCTGTACTCGTGCTGACGGGCGACGAGTCCTCTATAGTATCTTCGAGTATACTCCAAGGGCTGTGATTGGCGACGAGTCTTTCACAGCGACTAGAGTATGAGTTGAGCCGAGTACGGTGCGACCTGTATTCGAGCTGACGGCTAGTGATTGAGCCGAGTACGGTGAGACCTGTACTCGAGCTGACGGTCAGCAATTGAGCCGCATACGGTGTGATCTGTATCCGTGCTGACGGGTGACGAGCCCTTTGTGATGCCTTCGCGATGCCTCTCGAACCATAATACCGTATGAGATTAACTAGGATTGACGACCCTAGAATGGATCATGTTTGGGAATGATACAAGGAAGGTACCTTAGTTTCCCAATACTGCTGTTTGAAACGGACTAATAACAACTCAAAAATCATGCGCATCATTGCACCGCATGTGCCTAGTAGATGTGGAGCACTGAGGGAGTTATGCATTCGCGAACGTAAGATGATGTCGCATGAGGGTGGTTTGTCAAGGGCATACATCATGTCATTTCATACTTGCATTAATTAAGAGTAGTTAGAATCGTTTGATTGTACTGCTTTATCATTACTGCTTGACTGAGTTGATAACATGTTAACCTATGCTTTACTGTTCCACTGAGTTGATCACTCACTCCCACGTTACGGGACGGTGTTGTACACACCAACCAGATTTGTTGAGTTTCAGGTGATGGCGATGCTTGTGAAGCAGAGCCGGACTACTTTTATGATGATAGGAGGAGTTCTCCTATCTGTATCTCCCTGGCAGGTCAATGAAGACCTGATATTGTATTGACGGGGCTATGGTACTTGGGATAAAAGATATTACACTTCCTCACATTTGGTATATTTTAAAACTGTACTTGTAATTATTTAACCTGGTAATGTTATCACACTCTGGAGACTCATCATAGTTTATATATTTTATCTATCTATCACAGTCTTTCGCTTGCAAATTTAACTGTCTCTGGAGTATGATATGCTGTTTTAGCTTAATCTCACTCATGTTCAATGCACGAATACAGTCAACTTTCAATCATCATTCATTTGTTGCATAAGTGATGTTCTGGAACTCGGGAGTTGAGTTTATGCTCGACCCCCAATTTTCAGGGCGTTACACAGGAAGACGTGATGGTGCGTGCACACAAACGTCAGCGCAAAAGGACCCGGTAGCACAATGTTTCCTAAAATGGAAACTATTTGCATGCCAGCTTGGCGATCTGCGTGGAGGGGTTTTCCAATCTCAGCCCTCCATTATCAGACGAATCCCAGTCGTCCGTTGATTGCTCATGTGAGCTAGGGTTTCTTGTAGGAAACCGAAGCCAAAAACCGCCCTTCCGCCGACTGTTTTCTAGAAAACCGGATAGTGGGATCTGATCCTGGCCTTCCATCCTCATCTAATGGTCCTAGGAGCATTGGAGCTACTATAAGGGAGGGATGAATCAGACTGTAGCTACGTTTCCCTCCCTTTCTTGCAAAAACCCTAGAAGATAGCCGTTTCCTTTCCACCAGTGAACCCATCGCCCAAGCTATCCTAAAGTTTCGAAAAAGCTTATCTACAAGCTTCCTAGAGTACCTTAGGACCGTCTGAAAGAAGCAGATTGGTGGAAGAAGCCTCTTGTTCAAAGACGCCATTAATGGCAGGCATCTTCTCCGCCGTTTCAAACTGAGTCAGACGTAGTTCAGGATGCTGTTTTCAGGCCCTCACCGTCTGGTGATGGTGTTGGAAGAGAAAGGCAGAGGTAAGAAGAAGAAGGAAGTAGAATGGAGAAGAAAGGAGGAGGAGGGTGGTGCGGCTTTTGCACCGCACCACCCTGACTAACTCAAACTGGGCCGAATCTGAACCGAGTCCAAATTGAGTCACACGCAGGACTGATTCAGTCCAGGCACCGCTGGTCCTTTGCACGTCCAGGAAGAGGAAGGAAAAGGAGAGGTCAGTGAGAGAGAAGGAGCAGAGAAAGAAGAAGAAAAAAATGGGGAAAGAATGGGTGAGGCTGCACCATCACTAAGCTGCTGCACTAGCTCGACTCGAGCTGAGTCTTGCGTCTGGCCCAATCCAGACGTTTCTGATTTCCAGCTATGGAAAATGAAGAAAGAAGGGGAGAGAGTTAGGGAGAGAAGAAGACGAGGTGAGAGAGTGGGTTGTGCAACTGGCAAGTCAACTTGACTCACCTACGTTGGGTCTCGCTAGTTGCCTTGCTGAAGTTTTTCCAGTTATAACAGAGAAGAAAGAGGCAGAGGAAAAATAAAGAGAAAAAAAAAGGGAAGGGAAGAAAAGAAAGGAAGAAAGAAGGAGAAATGAGGGAGATTGAGTCAACTCGGTTTCAAACCGAGTCAACTCATTGAGTCAGCCTGCTAACCCGTTGCTGGATAGAGTCCAGGGGCTGCTGGACCTCTCTACATAAGAAGAAGAAAGAGAGAGTGGGAGGAGAGACGGCGAAGGAGTGGGAGTATGGTGAGTGGTTAAGTGGAGCCGAGTCAACTCGACTCAAACCGAGTCGACACAAGTAAGTAAATGTTCTCCTTCTAGACTACACTTGTTTCGTTATATTGAGATCAATATTACCATTTCCATCATTATTAGGATCGCTAATAGTAGAAATGCATAGCCATTAGTAAATGATTTATAGTTAACAAAGACAAGAAAATAAAATAATATCATCATTAAATGCTAGTGTATTGTTTTGTCATCCTTAAATATTATCATGATAGTAGGTCATAATATTATTTAGCATTACAATGATTATTACCAACATGTTGCACTAATATTAGTTAATATAAATGAAAACATCATTAATGATAATTGCACGGTATACATCAGTTGAAAATATTACCTTTAATAATATCATCTTATTTCAATTGGAATACAAATTATTACCATGACGAGCTAATATTAATTATACCATTAATGTTAGTACTTATGCTATATGTGTTAAATTAACATGATAACTAGTTTTACACCAACTAACATTCAAATCTTAGAATTTAAATTTAAAACTAAACCCTAAGAGGAAATCCTAACTATATAGTAAAAAATCTTAAGATAAATAATTCAAATCCTAGGCCATGATCTTAAACCTAGGTAGTGTGCAAAACTTCGATCTAATTGTACATCCTGATTTATGGTAGGATTTAATTCTAAGGGCACACGCATTTCTTAGCAACGTTAGTGGCGATCCGATCTACAAGGTGATGATTCTTCCCCTTGAGCTTTCCATCTTCTCATTAACTTAAGTTATAGTTCTTATTTCCATTTAAAATTGATATTTTATAATCACATGTGTTAGCTAGTGGAAATTGAATTGTTGTGTTACATGCTTTCTGATTATCCTGTATAATTGTTCATGCTTGTGTGGATTATTTGTGGATTGCTTATGGAACTTAAACTGGTACATTAATGGAAAATTCCCACATATGAATGTACACCCATACTTGGGACGTAACTTGACTAGTTGTGATCGTAATGGATCTTCGACTTGGTGGTTATTGGGTGATGGTCTAGATGGATCATCGATGCGGGCCTAACGTCCAGGGTTGTTGTGCCCAATGATTTTTAAGGATGGTTTTCATCGTATGGTTTTGTTATTCTCCCTATATGGCATATTTTGATACTCGCCCTACATGATTCTGTTTTGATATTTTCCCTATATGGGTTCGATGTTTTATACTTTACAATCATGTGATGGTAAGCCCCATATACTGTAATATGATTGGTCACTAGTCGACGGGTTTCCATTAAACATCCTATGATGGTAGCCTCATAGGCCGGGGATGGTGGTATGGGACACTATGCCCGAGCCGTCGGCTTACGTTGGGCCATATGCTCCCCATAGTGACTGTGAGATTATTTAAATTGGCTGGTTGTAATTGGATTAATAATAGATTGGATAATCATGCATACATGGCACAGACCAGCATTTATTGCTATCGTACGTGATGTACGTATTGTTCCGACTGGATGATGTTTTCCAAGTTCGATGATTGCATGGGTGATGGCCCATTGTCCGCACGGACGAGCATCCCCTGGGCAATGATTGCATTCACGCATTCATGCATCTAATAAGACCTGCTTCATGTATCGTTTTGTATGCTTTGTTTTATAATTATGCTTACCAAATGCGGCGGTGTATAATCTTGAGAGAAATTCACACTGAGTTGGCCACTCATCCATCAAATATACAACTGTACAGGTAGCACAAGTGGCTTTAGTGATATGCATGTTCAGATTTGATGAGGAGCAGGGTACGATCGCCAAGGATGCATGACCATATTTTTCTGGAGGAGCTATGTGATCTGGCGGCTTACATTTATATATTTTCTACTATTCTTCATGTATTAAATTCTTGTAAATCTTGTACTTGTTAAATTCAGAGACATTGATTTGTATAAGTTATTATGGGCAACCTCTGTATGCTCTAAATGTAGTTGCAATTTTTCCTTTATGCTACTTGTCCATTCTACGCTCATCTGCTTACTCTGATAAATGAAAAAAAAAAAAACATATACTCGAATTTGACCATCCTTTAAGGTTAACACTCGGGTTTTTGGGAAACGGGTCATATACTCGGGTGCTGAAGATTCGGGGTGTTACAGACCTATACTTCCCATGTCGTACACATCACTCCTCTCTCTCTCTCTCTCTCTCTCTCTCTCTCATTTTTCACTCCATTCCATGCTACCAAAGGGAGGAAACGTCCAAGGGAGAGGAGAAGCTAGGTGTGGCCCACTTCCTACCCTAAGATTCTCACCATCCAAACTTCATCATATTTCATTAAAGGGAAAGCCAAGGAGTTTAGGAGTTTAAGGAGCCAAGAAGGAGCAAAATTGGTGGGTGTTCAAAGCATTAGATCTTGATTTTTAATGTAAATCCCACTTGTGATGGGACCCATTTTCATGTATGTGTTGTAAGCAAAGAGGGGCCCATAGTGGCGGGGTCCCTCTATCTCACCGTCTCTCTCTCTCTCTCTCTCTCTCTCTCTCTCTCTCTCTCTCTCTCTCTCTCTCTCTCTCTCTCTCGTGATGGGCATGGCCCACTTGATTCACGCCGTACAAGCCGTGGGCCCACCTAATGTATGTTTTCCATCCATGCCATCCAACCATCCAGATGCTTTGGACTGTGGGGCCCTGACCTGTGTTCTGTCCATACCGTCCATCTAGGACGCTGGATGAAGGGAAATACAAATAGCAGCTTGATCCATAGCGTGGATCCCACCTGATGATCATATGGATTCCACCGTCCAGTAATGGATAGTGGGGATCCACCTTAATTTAGGTGTGTGTGATCCTGGTCGTCCGTCTGGATAGGCCTTGAAAGGAAAACACAAAGTATCAGCTTTGTACTAAGCAGGTGAGCCACACGTGGGACCCACCATGCTGTGGGAGCAGATCGGCTGGTGTGCATTACAGAAGTTATATAGCTGCTGTATTGACGTCAGCATCATGATGTGTGTTATCTACACCATCCAACCATTTGAGAGATCTTTTATGACATTAGAATGAGGTAGATCAATATTTCAGGTGGGACCCACCTTTTATGTATATGTTTTAAATCCAGACCGTCCATCTGGATGGTGGGCCAGCAACTGCTGTCCTGATCATGAGGGATGTGTTATGTCCTAATCGTCCATCCACAGCTGTTGTATTTGAAGTCAGCAAGCTTTGTGGGTGCGAGCATGAGGTACGTGTTTTATCCACCGTCCATCTGTGGACGGTGGAACCCACCAGCTATATAGCTGATGTTTGGCATCAGCAAGTGCTGTGGGTTTTATCCACACCGTCCATCTACGTGGACCGCACCAGCATCTCAGCTGCTGCATTAATGTCAGCAGGTCCTGTGGGCCTGATCACGAGGTAGTGTTATATCCAACCGTCTGTCGAATACATGGACGTGGGACCCACCCCATGTATGTATTCTAAACCCATATCGTTCATCCATTTTGCTGGTGAGCCACACGTGTGGACCCCAACATGAGGTATGGGTTTTATCCAAGCCGTCCCACTGCGGGACTCCACCGTGCTGTATGTTCTTCATCTATACCGTCCATTGTTGTGGGACGCACCCTGATGTATTTGTTTCAGCCATGCCGTTTACCCGTTTTCCTGGTGGGTGGGACCCACCCACATGTGCTGCACGTGTGGGATGGGGCCCACCTTGATGAATGTATTCTCTATCCCCACCGTCCATATGATTAGGACGGTGGGATGGCACCGTGATGTATGTGCTTTAAGCCATGTCGTCCATCTGTCTTGGACATGGGGCCCACCCATACATGTCCCACGTGTGGGGGTGGGGCCCACCTTGGATGTATGTATTCTAGATTCACACCATCCATTGGTAGGGACAGTGGATCCTACGCTAATAACACCTAGCTGCAGAGACGTTAGCAAGTTCTATGCCCACCATAATATGTGTTATATGCCCACCGTCTAGCCGTCTGGATGGTGGAAACCACCGTAATATATGTGTTGCATCTGCTCTGTCCATATCAGTAGGACCCACATGAAATATCTGTTGTATACACACCGTCCACTAGGCTGGACATGGGCCCACCATGCTGTACATATTTTATCTAGGCTGTCCATCCCTAGATGTGGACCCCGCCGTGATACATTTTATCTACATCGTCCAGATCTGTGGGACCCCACCTTTGATGTATGTTTTGTATGTACACAGTTTAGGCCATTGGCAGGCCCATTTCGATAGATATGAGGCCCACTATATATGTGTGAGCCCACCTATTGTGTGTGAAGCCCATTGTGTTGTGTGAGACCCATTTGTTGTGTGGGAGGCTGAAATGGCCAAGCTATATGTCCTAGAGGGGGGGGGGGGGGGGGGGTGAATAGGACAATGCCAAATAAAAACTTATAATAGCGGAATTAAACAAAGTATGATAGCCAATGAACTAATTAGATAAATTGCAATGCAGAAATGAAATGCAACGACAAACTACTGAATTTGAGAGGTTGATACAAACGTTGTTCTAAGGACAACCTTTCACCAAAAACCCAATGTTTATGGTAGGACAACCTTATATCTAGAAATGTCTTTGTATCAATTTCTCAAATCAAAGAGGAATACAAAATGCACTGAATAAATTGAATTTACAAATGTCTTGTTCTAGGGACAGCCATACACCATAAAAATGGCAGGGCAACCTTGCTGGAACAATTTTGGAATTTAAAGCTTGAATCAATAAAGGGAATTGCTGGAAATAAATTGCAGAAATAAATCACTAAATTATTACAACATTCCCACACTTGCTTGAAATTTCAAACTGTTACAACATTCACATCCACAAGGAAAATAAAACTGAATGATAAAAGATAAGGAATTAAATAACCATTCAATCCACAAGACAAGAAGTTATAGTGGTTTGCCTGTGTGTTCACCAACTGTTCTCAAATAGCCACACAGAATGCTACTCCACTCCTAATATCCTCACACAGGGGATATTAGCATTCTCTAATAAAAATGGTTTTCACAGGTTCACCAAAAACCTTCACAATTGTGTCTTTATCACTTGGGCTTACACAATTCAAAAAACCCCACAATCTGAGTTTTCTGGCTCTCCTCAGATAACCATACACATAGAGATTTTTCTGGCAAATCTCATACAAAACCAAAATAGAAATTACAGGAATTGTAGAATACCTGGATCTTATCCTTTTGCAGTAGCCCGGAAGAACCGATCAGAGTAGAGATTCAATAATGATAGTTCAATGTCCAATACTCACTTTATCGAGGTTCTAAGTTCTAATTGATTTTAAATGAAATCACAAAGGGCTAGCTCTATTTGATTTTAATTCCAAGAAGAAGGAATACACGATTTCCCCTTTTCAAATACGATTGGAATTTAGAATAAAATCAAATGCAAAAAGCTAACAAAAGGAATTAGAATGAAGCGCAAATTAGCTTAAAAATAAACAAGACTTATCTCAGAGTGGAGCCTAGAATATACTTGCTTTGATAGATTTTTCGACCTCTTAAACTCTGAAATTCGTGTGCTATTTATAGCTACAGAAATTCGTCTTCGACTGGTCTAGGAGTTCCCACGACTGGTCTTAGAAGAAACAGATTTTTGAATTTCTGCGCGCAATCAGGAAAATCGATGTTCGACCGGTCGTAGGCAGTCCACGACTGGTCGAAGGTCGTCTACGACCGGTCGAGACCCCTTCTCGACTGGTCGAGCGACAGTGAATTTAGTCGCTGGAGTTTGAATCGAGGCTCCACGACTGGTCGAGGTTCGAGTCGAGGACATCCCACGACCGGTCGAGCAGACTCCAAGACTGGTCGTGAGCGAACCAGAAAATCCGATAAAATTGAACAAGTCCAAGACTGGCCTAGGAAATTCTTAGATAGGTCGAGCCAGTGCTAGGACTGGTCGAACCAGAACCAGGACTAGTCTAAGAGCAGATCAAAAATATGTTTAAACACAGTTGTATAATGTATCCAAAATGACCTACCCTAAGGTCAATGACTATGGTCTATCAAACCTGAATAATGAAGTATGGACATTGAACTCTACTTCATTCAACGAATGATAAATCTTTTAGTACTTGAAGCCTGAAGTACGAGTCGTCAAAAGACTTGACACCAACATTTATCTTGAATTTGCTTTTGAGCTTCACACCTTCAAACACTGCTTGTATCTTGAACTTGAATAACCTTTGCTTGAATAAAGAATACTGTGTCTTCTTTATATCTTCGAAATGTACCTTGAAGCCGCTTGAAGAGTCCATAAGTTGATATGGTGTCTTAAACATAAAACACACCTAAGACAAGGTTTTGACACACAAAATTTGACAACCAAAGAGGTATCATATAATAGCACTAACAATCTCCCCCTTTGTCAAATTTGTGACAAAACATATATATATAACTTTTAATAAGATACTCAATAAATTCACAATAGAGAATCATGAACCAGTTGTCAACACATGACAACCATACACAATATGAGAGATGAATCACTCCCCCTCAATAAGACTCCCCATTAAGGAATGATACACACAACATCAACAACACACAACATATATACCATTCTTCTCTTCCCCTTTTTGTCAAAAATATGACAAAGGAAGATCCATAAGCTCAAGAAGTAAAATAGAGAATAAGCATAAAAGAGTTAGGAGAAGATATTACAAACCAAAGTCACAGTTATAAGTTCAACAGTACCAAGAGAAATCCAAAGTGAAATCAGTTCAAACTTCAGTTATAAAACATTTAATCAGACCCTGAAGAAGGAGCAGGAATGGTAGCATCAATATGATGAAGGCCTTTTGTAAGCGCCTCAAATACTTATGCATTTTCTTAAATTGCGCATCATGGCCAACATGCATATTTTCTACCTTTTCTTCTAATGCACTCAAACGTGCATCGAAATCAGAAGGAACAAAATCTGGATCATCTTCAGATGCAGACTCAATATCATCAAAAAGATCATCCATGTTGATATCCTCATCAGGAAGATCATCGCCTTCATTCTCATCTGCAACTCCAGCAGCTCCACCACCTTCGACATTATCAACTTGACCAGCGGCCAATTTCAACTTCATTTTGTTTAGGTTGGAGTTGTTGAAAATAAGGTGTTGGATAGGAGCTTCACCAACAGGCATAGTGACCAACATATGAGTAGCTAAGACATTTAAAAAATATCTAAACGGAATGTCACTATGACCTGGCTGAGAACGAAACTGAATAATAGAAGAACAGATCAACGAAGGCAAGCAAACATTGGCACCACTAATGACTGAGTACAATATACGAACCATCAGAAGAGTTAACTCATTTTTGTTACCAGCCCGAGGATATACATTAGACGTAAAAATATGATGAAGAACTTTGTATCTGGGCAACAGCCACCTGGATTTGAGAACAGTACCATTGACAGACCAAGGTGCATCCATATTACAAAGGGCTCTAGTAAATAGACGTTTTTCAGATTCAGTAACTTTATCACCCAATGTAGTAGGATGAATTCCATCATCATTTACTGGAATATCCATTAAGCCAGAAATCAAATGACGATCCACAGTAAAAGGCCCTTCTCTTGTAGTAACAATAAAAGTTAATTCCTCAAGAGAAAAGTCTGTAATACATGCAACCATGGCCTGAGCAATTGACTGAAATGCCGGCCCTCCCCAGTTCAAAATGTTAACCCAACCAACAGATTGAAGGAGAGGAACAAGATTAAATTGAGCAATATGATTAATACCAATTGCTTTCTCAACAATAACCTTCTTAGTACGAAAATCACGAACTTGTGGAGGGTCATCATTTGGATCTCTAAGATGACGGCGAGAAATAACATTAGACCTAGATGAAGAAGCACCTCTACTAGTTCGCTTTTTACCTCTAACATCTATATTCTTGAAAAGATTGAAGAAATTTCAAGAAAAACAAGATGGGTTTCAATCAAATCAGAAAATGAGGAAGAAAATCCCAAACCCTTGAAGGAAATATGAAATAATCAACACTAACAAGGAAGACAAGAAGCAATGTTCAAGATTCTTCAACAAAATCAAGAGAAATACTCAAACCTGGAGAAATCCCATAGATGGGTACGACCGGTCGAAGCTAAGCCCGTTGGAGAAGAAGAGGGAAATGAGGAAAAAGTGATTTTTCCCCCAAATAAAGGAACCAGCGCGATACACGACCGGTCTTGATTAGACCTCGACCGGTCGAACCACGACTAGTCGAGACTATCCTCGACTGGTCGTGTAAGACCAAAACATGCATTTAAAAAAAAAAAAAAACTATGAAGATATTTATAATATACAAAATGCATAATCAATCATCTTATATTACACATACCGAGATCAAATTTCAATTTATTGAACCTGCATTTATCGAGTGGTTTGGTGAAAATGTCAGCAAGTTGTTTCTCAGTTGGAATATATTCTAAACAAATTACTTTTTCTTCAACAAGTTCACGAATATAGTGAAATCTAATGTCAATATGCTTAGTTCGTGAATGCTGGATTGGGTTTTTGGAAATATTAATTGCACTTGAATTATCACAATATAAAACTATCGAGTCTTGTGCAATACCATAATCACTTAACATGCGTTTCATCCAGACTAACTGAGTACATGCATTTCCTGCAGCAATGTATTCAACCTCAGCAGTTGAGAGTGAAATGGAACTCTGTTTCTTGCTGAACCAAGAAACTATGCAATTTCCAATGTAAAAGCAACCACCACTGGTTGACTTTTGTCATCCATATTACCAGCCCAATCAGCATCCGAGAACCCAGCCAATTGAACACTAGTATTATAGGGATACCAAAGACCCAGATTAACTGAACTTGCAACATAACGAATAATGCGTTTAACAGCAGTCAAATGAGATTCTTTAGGATTAGACTGATATCTAGCACAAATTCCAACAGTAAAAGCAATATCAGGTCTACTTGCTGTTAAATACAGTAAACTACCAATCATGCTTCGATATAGTTTAGGATCTATATCTTTACCTGTAGAGTCTTTTGAGAGTTTTAGAGAAGTACTCATAGGAGTATCAAAATTCTTACCATTTTCAAACCCGAACTTCTTAACTAAATTTAGAGCATATTTAGTTTGAGAAATAAAAATTCCATCAGATTGCTGTTTAACTTGCAATCCTAGAAAATAGTTTAATTCTCCGACCATACTCATCTCAAATTCAGATTTCATTAGATTTGCAAACTCAACAGTCATGTCAGTACAAGTTGATCCATAAATTATATCATCAACATAGATTTGAACCATTAAAATATCATTGTTCTGCTTTTTAACAAAAATAGTTTTATCAACACTATCCATTTGAAAATTGTGACCCGGTAAAAACTTAGTCAATTTTTCATACCATGCTCTGGGAGCTTGTTTCAAGCCATAGAGAGCTTTCTTAAGGCGATAAACATGATTAGAAAACTTAGGATCTTCAAACCCTGTAGGTTGTTCAACATAAACCTCTTCATGTAAATCACCATTAAGAAAAGCACTCTTTACATCCATTTGATAAATCTTAAACTTTTTAAAACATGCAATGGATATAAATAATCTGATTGATTCAAGGCGTGCAACTGGAGCGAAAGTTTTCTCAAAATCGATACCTTCAATTTGAGTGTACCCTTGCACAACCAGTCTTGCCTTGTTTCGAATAATATTTCCCAATTCATCAGACTTATTTTTGAAAATCCATTTTGTTCCAATAATATGTTTATCTTTCGGTCTTGGAACAAGATACCAGACATCGTTACGAACAAATTGATTAAGTTCTTCCTGCATCGCAACTATCCAGTTTTCATCAGAAAGAGCTTCTTTTACATTAACCGGTTCTATCTGAGATGTGAAACACACGTAATTACAAAAATCTTCTAATTGTCTACGAGTGCGTACACCAGTGAGAGGATTTCTAAGGATTTGTGTAGTTGGATGATCTTTGACAGTCCTCACATCATGATTAGATTCACTTGATGAAGTTTCTGGTTTTTCAATTATGAGAACTTCATCATTATCTGAACTAGGGGCCGAAGTATTTAAGTGATCATCTATGACCACATTAATTGACTCTTGAATAACACCGGTCCTTTTGTTCAGTACACGATATGCACGACTGTTTAAAGAATATCCTAAGAATAATCCTTCATCACTTTTAGTATCAAATTTTCCCAAAATTTCCCGGTCACGTAAAATATAACACTTACTGCCAAAACGCGAAAATATTTGACTGTAGGTTTTTTGTCAAACCACATTTCGTAGGGCGTTTTATTATTTGATTTGCAAGTATAAACACGATTAATAATATAGCAAGCAGTATTAATCGCCTCAGCCCATAAATTCTTAGAAACCTTCATGCTATTTAGCATAACAGTTCCCATTTCTTGAAGAACTCTATTTTTTCTTTCCACAATGCCATTTTGCTGTGGAGTTTTGGGTGCAGAGAATTCATGTGATATTCCATGATCATTACAGAATTTCTCAAAACCGCTATTTTCAAATTCGGATCCATGATCACTTCGGATCTTACTCACTTGAGAACATTTTTCAGTTTGGATCCGTTTGATTATCTTTTTCACTTCATCAAGGGTTTCTAATTTGTCCTTTAAAAATGAAACCCAAGTGAATCTGGTATAATCATCTACATAACCAGAATGTATTTTTTACCACCTCGACTTTCCGTTCTAGTTGGTCCTATTAGATCCATGTGGAGAAGTTTGAGTGGTCTTGATGTGGTATTGGAGTTCACCTTTTTGTGAGATCTCCTAGTTTGTTTACCATACTAACATTCACCACATATTTTATCTACTTTTTGAATCTTTGGTAGACCTCTTATTAGTTCTTCTTTGCTCAATCTATATAAATTCCGGTAGTGTACATGTCCAAGGAGTTTGTGCCATAATTCTGTTTCATCGGTATGGACCATGTAACACAATTGATTAGATGAGCTGTCATTTCTCACTATATAGCAGTTTTCAGAAGTTCTGAGACCAGTTAATATCACAGACCCCTTTTTGTCTATAATCTCACAACCTTGATTGGAAAACTTCACACTATGATTGTTATCGCAGATTTGAGATATGCTTAACAAGTTGTGTTTTAAACCCTCAACATATAAAACATTCTTAAATAAGGGAAGATTATAGAGTTGAACCGTACCTTGGCCAATAATTTTGCAATTGCTACCATCACCAAATGTGACTGACCCATCAGTCATATCTTGTAGATCGGTGAAAAGAGCTTTGTCACCAGTCATATGCCTGGAGCAACCACTGTCTAGGTACCACTTTGAAAGGCTAGTTGCTTTGAAAGCAGTGTGAGCAACCAAGCAGTCAACTTTAGGAACCCATTTCATAACAGTTTTAGGTTTAGGAACATAGTTGGTCTTCTTTTGTTTATATTTGTAAGAGTGACTTACAGAGTTAGATTTTAAAAGTTCCTTGAGTAAATCAACTATTTTTTCAGCTAAAGGATTTTTCATCTGATTTTTGAAGTTGACATAGCTGCTTCTAGGTTTTTGAAAATTTTTTGTTGTTTTGACAAAACCTTGTGAAGTGTTTTTCTCTTTTGAATTAGAGGATTCTCCTTTCACAAATTTAGGTGGAGAATTCTTCTGTTTATGAGGTATTGTTTTATCATAACCCAACCCGGATCTATCGCCACATTTTTTTGAACCGGATAGGAGTTTTTCTAATTTAGAATCACCTTGGGCATACCTCCAAGTTTCCTTTGAATTCAGAAGAGAAGACACTTCATTTTTTAGTCTCTCAATTTCAGATTTTAAATCAACAATTAGAGAGTTTTTGAATTCTAAATCACTTTTTGATTTTTCAAAATAATCTGATATTTGAGATTTTTCTAAAACAAGTAAGTCAAAACAATCTTTAAGTTTAGAAAATTTTTCTCTCTGAAGTTTAAGCTTCACAGCAATTTTACAACTCTCTTTGTATAAGGCATTGTAAGCATCTTGAAGATCTTCTTCATTCTCATGATCATTATCCAAATTTTCTTCACTAGTAGAATCATCGTGATCAGAGAAGGTAAACTTGGCTAGAGTCATAAGGGCTTTTACCTCATTGCCCGACTCGGTTTCAGAATCTTCTGATTCAGAAGAAACTTCAGAGTCAGATGATTCATCCCATGTAGCCAACATACCCTTCTTTTTGGGTTTGTCCTTATTAGGACATTTGTTTGCTAGATGCCCATACTCATGACAGTTGTAACACTGACTGTCTTTCAAAGATTTTCGAGTTTTAGATCTAAACTTCTTTTTATCATTTGATTTTTGAAAATCAACTCTTTTCTTACTTTTAAAAATTTTGTAAAATCTTTTTGCAATAAGAGTTAAGTCATCTTCAGAATCGGATTTATCTTCTATCGTATTTTTGGAAGATTTCAAAGCAATTGATTTTCCTTTAGGAGCTTTAAAATTTAATTCATAAGTTTGTAGAGACCCAACAAGTTCTTCCACCTTCATATTGTCCGTGTCACGAAGTTGCTGGATCGCGGTTACTTTAGAATTGAACCGTTCAGGAAGAGAGCGTAGTATTTTTGCACACACTTTACTTTCTGGAATTTTATCACCAAGACCCCACATTGAGTTTACAATGTCATTTAATCTAGTATAGAAGTCCATAAACATTTCATTCTCCTCCATATGAATTTCTTCAAATTTAGTTGTGAGGAGTTGGACTTTAGATTTTTTGACAATCGATGTACCCTCATGTGTCATTTCTAAAATATCCCAAGCTTGCTTTGCAGTATCACAGGATATGATTCTTTTGAACTCATCCGGTGATAGTGCGCAAGTAATTGCATTTAGTGCTTTAGCATTAGCACTACTCTCACTTTTCTGAAGTGTGGTCCATTGAAAGTATGGTGAAATTCTCATAGATTTAGAACCATCAACTCCAGTTACTTCCATGACAGGAGGATTCCATTCAGTCACTGTGGCTTGCCACACACTCTCATCCATTGATTTGAGGAAGATCCTCATTCTGGCTTTCCAATAAGCATAGTTGGAGCCATCAAATGGTGGAGGCCTAGTGCCTGAGAGGCTATCAAAATTTGACATTATTATATATAGCTTAGATCGTTAGCTCAGGAAGTAAATCCAAATATAAAGAAATAAAAGCGAGCTATTAGGCTCTGATACCACTTGAAATGGCCAAGCTATATGTCCTAGAGGGGGGGGTGAATAGGACAATGCCAAATAAAAACTTATAATAGCGGAATTAAACAAAGTATGATAGCCAATGAACTAATTAGATAAATTACAATGCAGAAATGAAATGCAACGACAAACTACTGAATTTGAGAGGTTGATACAAACGTTATTCTAAAGACAACCTTTCACCAAAAACCCAATGTTTATGGTAGGACAACCTTATATCTAGAAATGTCTTTGTATCAATTTCTCAAATCAAAGAGGAATACAAAATGCACTGAATAAATTGAATTTACAAATGTCTTGTTCTAGGGACAGCCATACACCATAAAAATGGCAGGGCAACCTTGCTGGAACAATTTTGGAATTTAAAGCTTGAATCAATAAAGGGAATTGCTGGAAATAAATTGCAGAAATAAATCATTAAATTATTACAACATTCCCACACTTGCTTGAAATTTCAAACTGTTACAACATTCACATCCACAAGGAAAATAAAACTGAATGATAAAAGATAAGGAATTAAATAACCATTCAATCCACAAGACAAGAAGTTATAGTGGTTCGCCTGTGTGTTCACCAACTGTTCTCAAACAGCTACACAGAATGCTACTCCACTCCTAATATCCTCACACAGGGGATATTAGCGTTCTCTAATAAAACTGGTTTTCACAGGTTCACTAAAAACCTTCACAATTGTGTCTTTATCACTTGGGCTTACACAATTCAAAAAACCCCACAATCTGAGTTTTCTGGCTCTCCTCAGATAACCATACACATAGAGATTTTTCTGGCAAATCTCATACAAAACCAAAATAGAAATTACAGGAATTGTAGAATACCTGGATCTTATCCTTTTGCAGTAGCCCGGAAGAACCGATCAGAGTAGAGATTCAATAATGATAGTTCAATGTCCAATACTCACTTTATCGAGGTTCTAAGTTCTAATTGATTTTAAATGAAATCACAAAGGGCTAGCTCTATTTGATTTTAATTCCAAGAAGAAGGAATACACGATTTCCCCTTTTCAAATACGATTGGAATTTAGAATAAAATCAAATGCAAAAAGCTAACAAAAGGAATTAGAATGAAGCGCAAATTAGCTTAAAAATAAACAAGACTTATCTCAGAGTGGAGCCTAGAATATACTTGCTTTGATAGATTTTTCGACCTCTTAAACTCTGAAATTCGTGTGCTATTTATAGCTACAGAAATTCGTCTTCGACTGGTCTAGGAGTTCCCACGACTGGTCTTAGAAGAAACAGATTTTTGAATTTCTGCGCGCAATCAGGAAAACCAATGTTCGACCGGTCGTAGGCAGTCCACGACTGGTCGAAGGTCGTCCACGACCGGTCGAGACCCCTTCTCGACTGGTCGAGTGACAGTGAATTTAGTCGCTGGAGTTTGAATCGAGGCTCCACGACTGGTCGAGGTTCGAGTCGAGGACATCCCACGACCGGTCGAGCAGACTCCAAGACTGGTCGTGAGCGAACCAGAAAATCCGATAAAATTGAACAAGTCCAAGACTGGCCTAGGAAATTCTTAGATAGGTCGAGCCAGTGCTAGGACTGGTCGAACCAGAACTAGGACTAGTCTAAGAGCAGATCAAAAACATGTTTAAACACAGTTGTATAATGTATCCAAAATGACCTACCCTAAGGTCAATGACTATGGTCTATCAAACCTGAATAATGAAGTATGGACATTGAACTCTACTTCATTCAACGAATGATAAATCTTTTAGTACTTGAAGCCTGAAGTACGAGTCGTCAAAAGACTTGACACCAACATTTATCTTGAATTTGCTTTTGAGCTTCACACCTTCAAACACTGCTTGTATCTTGAACTTGAATAACCTTTGCTTGAATAAAGAATACTGTGTCTTCTTTATATCTTCGAAATGTACCTTGAAGCCGCTTGAAGAGTCCATAAGTTGATATGGTGTCTTAAACATAAAACACACCTAAGACAAGGTTTTGACACACAAAATTTGACAACCAAAGAGGTATCATATAATAGCACTAACAGAGGCCCACTGTATATGTCTGTAAGTGTGGGACTCGTCATGATGTATGTATTACTGTCCATCTTGTGAGGCCTATTAAGATTGTATATGAGGCCTTGCTGTGTAGCCCAATGTGATGTATTTAAGGCCCATGGGATAGAGCCCATTGTGATGTAATTGCAGCTCATGTAATGAGGCCTGTTGTGATGTATATTGGGCCCAAGTGATGAGGCGCATTTTGATTCATTTGAGGGCTAGGAGATGGGGCCCATTGTGATGTATATTAGGCCCAAGTGAGCGACTATTGTGATGTATATTAGGCTCGTGTGAGAGGCGATATATATGAGGCCCATGAGATGCAGCCCATTGTGATGTAAGAGGCTCATGAGATGTGGCCCATTGCGATGTGTAAGGCCCATGTGATGTGGCCTAATTGTAATGTGATGAGGCCCGATGTGATGTATATGTGGCCCATGCGATGTGGCCCATGCGATGTATATGAAGCCCATGTGATGCGGCCCATTATGATATGTGAGGCCCACTAAGTTATATGTGAGGCCCTTATGTGAAGTCGTGGGCCCCACTATATGTTTGGCCCTATGAGGGCCACTCCTCGGGAGCAATGTTGGTTGAATGTCCACATTGATGGGAGATGATGGTTAAATGTCCATATTGTGACCTTCCCTTAGGCCTCATTAGGCTAATTATCGATGCCGATTATGAGTATGTGATAGCATAACATCATGATACATGCCCATACGCATCATCTGCATACTTGATATGAGATGTGGTTGATCATTGCATATACCATTGGGCAGGTTGTTATAGGACTCCCTAATAGACGGAATTGCCCCACATGAGCGCACAGTACGCGTAGGTTTGATGCATGACTGGATGGTATGACTTATGCATCTAGCATTTTTGTGATATGACTACCGTACGCCCTAACGACATCAGGGTTGTGGCCTCCACATGCATGTCATGGATGGCCAGATGGGACACCGGAAATATTTGGTTCTAGCACTGTGGGCATATAGGATGTCCTTAAGTGAGAGTCCCAGAATCCTCTTAGTACCAAAGGATACCCCCAACATCTAGACCGAGTGCATACATGAGCTCCCGAGTGGATACATGAGCTCCCGAGTGCCAAATACCAGTAGGCGGCGTCTCTCACTATGTCATGGTCGGTTGGGAGGGGGTGTGGCCTTATCCGCCTGAGTGAGGGGGCTGTAAGTTAGGCTAAGTATGACCAGCTCATAAGTGACGGACTACTAGCTAGGTGGAAGGTGAGGTCTTTTCCACTCACTGGTTGTGCGGTTAGGGAGGCGGCAGCCATTGTGGAGTGTACTAGACCCCGGTGATATCCCAGAGATGAGTTATACTAATATGTGGGTGGACTTACTAAGTGGGAGTTGCGTACTCAACATTTGACTCATTCATTCATTCACTATCCACTCGGGCTGGTGATGCGCAATCAAGTCATCATGTGTACCTTCGCAGTGGCCAGGATTTCGGTTGGGGCGCGCGACCAACCTGAGATCAGGAGTTTTTCACATTGAGTCTTGCTATCCAAATTTAGGTATGGGCACTACAAGAAAAATGGGCAAAGGCTACGGACTAGATCCGTAGCAAAAGGGATTTTGCTACGGATCGAGTCCGTATCACGTCCGTCGCAATTGGTGGGGTAGCTAAAGGTCTAGCTACGGACAATATCCGTAGCAATAGATACAATTAGCTACGGATCTTTTCCGTAGCAATAGAGACCATTAGCTACGGATAATATCCGTAGCAATATACACAAATAGCTACGGATTATATCCGTAGCAATAGATACCAATAGCTACGGATTATATCTGTAGCAATAGATACCAATATCTACAGTATTTGCAGCACTACATACGAAGAGCTACGGATATAATCCGTAGCTATAGATACCAATAGCTACGGATATAATCAGTAGCAATAGATAGCAATAGCTACGGTGAAAAGTTGTAGCTTTGCTACGGATTATATTTCGTAGCTATTTTCCATGTTTCCATTGCAAGAACCTGCTATGATTGATAAATCATCTAAGCTTAATGCAATCAGAGAAAAAAAATGATGCATTTATTACAATAGCAATCAAATCTACAATGCATCCTACATTCACATTTTTAAATAAACAATACTTCACTTTACTCAACCTATTAAAAGAATTACAACTAAGGCGTGCCCTCATGCATTAAATAATGCTCACGCTTTTACAGAATTTTCTTTCTTCAGACGGTCAAGTTCAGCAAACACAGAAGATAGAGCTTCTTCTTTCCTTGAAACTGCATATGTAACTTCTATAGACTTCGACACAAGATCACTTTCAAGTTTTAAAACCCTTCCCTTGAGAAAATGAATTTCATCATCCACTGACTTCTTTAGCTTGTCAGCCTATATAAAACAACAATTGTAGACACAATCAAACAAGCATGCCTTTGTACACATCTCAAAAGGAAGAAAGACCAAAAAAAAAAAAGAGTTGGAAAAAAACAATTATATATAAAGAAATAAAAAATGTACCTACAAATCTTCTAAACTATAGCAAAATCCATAGGTTAAGTTATCGGTTATAAGTTATAGATTAAGGTTTAGGAAATCAGGTTCGAGTTCAGGATCAGGTTTAGGTTTGGGTTTTCAAGTTTAGGTTTAGGTTTAGGTTAGGGAGTTGAGATTAGGATTAGGTGTAGGTGTAGGTTTAGGGATTTGAGAATACATTTAGGTTAAGGTTTAGGGAATTGAGAATAGGTTAAGGTTTAGGTTTAGGAAATCGGGTTCGGGTTCGGGATCGGGTTTAGGTTTGGGTTTTCAAGTTTAGGTTTAGGTTTAGGTTAGGGAGTTGAGATTAGGATTAGGTGTAGGGATTTGAGAATACATTTAGGTTAAGGTTTAGGGAATTGAGAATAGGTTAAGGTTTAGGTTTAGGGAATCAGGTTCGGGTTCAAGATCGGGTTTAGGTTTGGGTTTTCAAGTTTAGGTTTAGGTTAGAGAATTGAGATTAGGATTAGGTGTAGGTTTAGGTTTAAGGATTTGATAATACATTTAGGTTAAGGTTTAGGGAATTGAGAATAGGTTAAGGTTTAGGTTTAGGAAATCGGATTCGGGTTCGGGATCGGGTTTAGGTTTGGGTTTTCAAGTTTAGGTTTAGGTTTAGGTTAGGGAGTTGAGATTAGGATTAGGTGTAGGTTTAGGTTTAGGGATTTGAGAACACATTTAGGTTAAGGTTTAGGTTATAGGTTTTGGTTTAGGTTAAGGTTATAGGTTTTGGTTTAGGTTTAGGTTTAAGTTTTAGGTTTAGGTTATAGATTTAGGGAGTTGAGAATAGTTTAAGGTTTAGGTTTAGGAAATCAGGTTCGGGTTCGGGATCGGGTTTAGGTTTAGGTTTAGGTTAGGGAGTTAAGATTAGGATTAGGTGTAGGCTTAGGTTTAGGAATTTGAGAATACATTTAGGTTAAGGTTTAGGTTATAGGTTTTGGTTTAGGTTAAGGTTATAGGTTTTGGTTTAGGTTTAGGTTTAGGTTTAAGTTTTAGGTTTAGGTTATAGATTTAGCGAGTTGAGAATAGTTTAAGGTTTAGGTTTAGGAAATCAGGTTCAGGTTCGGGATCGGGTTTAGGTTTGGGTTTTCAAGTTTAGGTTTAGGTTTAGGTTAGGGAGTTGAGATTAGTATTAGGTGTAGGTTTAGGTTTAGGGATTTGAGAATACATTTAGGTTAAGGTTTAGGGAATTGAAAGTAGGTTAAGGTTTAGGTTTATGAAATCGGATTCGGGTTCGGGATCGGGTTTAGGTTTGGGTTTTCAAGTTTAGGTTTAGGTTTAGGTTAGGGAGTTAAGATTAGGATTAGGTGTAGGTTTAGGTTTAGGGATTTGAGAATACATTTAGGTTAAGGTTTAGGTTATAGGTTTTGGTTTAGGTTAAGGTTATAGGTTTTAGTTTAGGTTTAGGTTTAAGTTTTAGGTTTAGGTTATAGATTTAGGGAATTAAGAATAGTTTAAGGTTTAGGTTTAGGAAATCAGGTTCGAGTTCGGGATCGGGTTTAGGTTTGGGTTTTCAAGTTTAGGTTTAGGTTTAGGTTAGTGAGTTGAGATTAGGATTAGGTATAAGTTTAGGTTTAGGGATTTGAGAATACATTTAGGTTAAGGTTTAGGTTTAGGAAATTGGATTCGGGTTCGAGATCGGGTTTAGGTTTGGGTTTTCAAGTTTAGGTTTAGGTTTAGGTTAGGGAGTTGAGATTAGGATTAGGTGTAGGTTTAGGTTTAGGGATTTGAGAATACATTTAGGTTCAGGTTTAGGTTTAGGTTCGGGTTTAGGCTATAAGTTTTGGTTTTGGTTTTGGTGATAGGTTTTGGTTTAGGTATAGGTTACAGGTTTAGGTTTAGGTTTTGATTTAGGTTATAGGTTATAGATTTAGGTTAAGGTTTAGGTTTAGATTATAGGTTTTAATTTATGTTTAGGCTATAAGTTTTGGTCTTGGTTTAGGTTATAGGTTTTGGTTTAGGTTATAGGTTATAGGTTTAGGTTATAGGATTTGAGAATGGGTTCGGGTTTAGGTTATAGGTTTTGATTTTGGTTTAGGTTATAGGTCATAGGTTTAGGTTAAGGTTTCGGTTTAGGTTATAGGTTTTGGGATTTGAGAATGGGTTCGGGTTTAGGTTATAGGTTTTGGTTTTGGTTTAAGTTATAGGTCTTGGGATTTGAGAATGGGTTCTGGTTTAGGCTATAAGTTTTGGTTTTGGTTTAGGTTATAGGTTATAGGTTTAGGTTAAGGTTTAGGTTTAGGTTATAGGTTTTTATTTAGGTTTAGGCTATAGGTTTTGGTTTTGGTCTAGGTTATAGGTTTTGGTTTAGGATATAGGTTATAGGTTTAGGTTATAGGATTTGAGAATGGATTATGGTTTAGGTTTTGGAAATCGGGTTCAGGTTCGGGATTGGGTTTTAGATTGGGTTTTCAAGTTTAGGTTTAGGTTTAGGTTAGAGAGTTGAGATTAGGTTGGGTTTTCAAGTTTAGGTTTAAGTTTGGGTTTTCAAGTTTAGGTTAAGGTTTAGGTTTAGGTTATAGGTTTTTGGATTTGAGAATGGGTTCAGGTTTAGGCTATAGGTTTTGGTTTTGGTTTAGGTTATAGGTTTTGGTTTAGTTACAGGTTATAGGTTTAGGTTAAGGTTTCGGTTTAGGTTATAGGTTTTGGGATTTGGGAATGGGTTTGGGTTTAGGTTATAGGTTTTGGTTTTGGTTTAGGTTTTAGGTTATAGGTTTAGGTTCAGGTTATAAGCTATATGTTTCGGGAATTGAGATTAGGTTAAGGTTTAGGTTTAGGAAATCGGGTTCGGGTTCGGGTTCAGGTTTAGGTTTGGGTTTTCAAGTTTAGGTTTAGGTTTAGGTTAGGGAGTTAAGATTAGGATTAGGTGTAGATTTAGGTTTAGGGATTTGAGAATAGGTTAGGTTGTAGGTTAAAGTTTAGGGAATTGAGTTTAGGTTATAGGTTTAGGTTATAGGTTATAGGTTTAGGTTAAGGTTTAGGTTGTAGTTATAGGTTTTGGGATATGAGAATAGGTTTAGGTTATAGGTTAAGGGTGTGGTCCCTGCAAATACAGATATAAACACAGCCTGTCCGAATGGCCAGGCCCTTCCAATGTTGTCCATAGGAAATGGACAGCTTCATCATGGTCAGCGGTTCCACCTTCCAGGGACCCCGCTCATCCGGATAGCTCCGACACACATCCGAGTCTGCTCCATTAATTTCGAGCAAATACATAAACACGGCCTGTCCAAATGGCCAAGCCCTTCCAATGTTGTCCATAGGAAATGGACAGCTTCATCATGGTCAGCGGTTCCCACCTTCCAGGGACCCCCACTCATCCGGATAGCTCCGACGCACATCCGGGTCTGCTCCATTAATTTCGAGCAAATACATGAACACGACCTATCCAAATGGCCAGGCCCTTTCAATGCTGTCCATAGGAAATGGACAGCTTCATCATGGTCATAACAGCGGTTCCCACCTTCCAGGGACCCCCGCTCAACATCCGGATAGCTTCGACGCACATCCGGGTCTACTCCATCAATTTCGAGCAACTACAGATATAAACATGGCCTGTCCAAATGGTCAGGCCACTCCAATGTTGTCCATAGGAAATGGACAGCTTCATCATGGTCATAACAGCGGTTCCCACATTCCAGGGACCCCCGCTCAACATCCGGATAGCTCCGACGCACATCCGGGTCTACTCATTTAAATAAAATGGATTATCAAGGTCATTTAAATAAAATCAGGTCAAATCAACAATCTGACCTGGAGGATTCTGTTAGCATTGTTGACGGCACCTCGAATCTTGTTTTAGGGCCTAGAAATTCAAAATTAGATACAAAAATTAGAAAAACTAAAGAAAATTAAGAAAGATATTCAAAGTCCATGTGAATGAGCATAAGTATGCACCTACATATGAATTCTGAAAAGCTATTGCATATCACAAAATAATAATAATAATAATAATAATAAATAATAAATAATAAATCCTTGCGTTTGGATATTCAACAAAATGGGTTGGAATGAATTCATTTGCCTAATTCTTGGAAACCTTGCGTTTGGATATTCAACAAAATTGAATTGTAATATTTCAATTTCAGTTTAATAAACTCAGATTTATGAGAAGGATTTAATAGTTTTAAATCTATGGTTTTCTGGAAAAGGTCCATTTCCTGGACATCAAATTCAACGGGGAAAATTTCAGTTATGTCTCTTCTTTCCCTTCCATTTTCTTCTTAACAAGAAAATCCATATTTACTAATATTCCCATTTTTCTATTTTTCAAAAGAATGAGTTCAGACTCCGAAAGCGTCGACTCCAGCACTGTACTTTCAGCCCGAACCCTAGCCAATGACTCCAAAATTACCAAGTACTCATAAAAATTAATTGCAAGCATTTTCTGTCTATGTGCATGACGACCATACCGTTAAGATCAATGCTCGTATCTTCATTTACAGAAACTAGTGGATGACAAATTATGTGTAATATACAGAGCTGGTTCAGCCACTTATGCAATTAGGGAAGGTTCAAAATGGCCAGATTTCCACATCAAGCATCAGTTGCATACATATGATACAGAAGGACAAAAGTATCACCTTCAACATGACTGTCAAACAAGTTTCCTCACCAAAAATTCAGATCACAAACCATCATGGCATGTGTCCAATTTTGGTTTAATTTTGGTTCTTTCTTTCTGTTTTCTAGTTTTAGTGTTTTGATTGCTGAATAAGGAGAGGTGTGGGTCATAAATCCTTTCACAATTGAATGCATCAATTACATGTGCAAGAATGCACCAATTACAATAAGAAGTGTGTGAGTAGGATTCTAATTACTACCATCCCTACATGCATGCAAGATCCAATTTATCTGGTGGTTGCCACCGTGTATGTGCTGTGGCTAGAAAAATCAGGTTGGTTCTGTTTTTGAGATGAGTCACGTATGTATGGTAAGAATGGAAACCGAGTCAACTGGAAATCCAGATTTGATGCCCATGTATGGCCCAACTGAGAACCAGACATACCTGATGAAAGGCCTGGATTTACATTGAATATAAATGCTGCCAGACATAAGAAGAGATCTCTGCAAAGACATGTCCATAAGTGTGTGGTTCGTGCACGTGGTAAAGGAGCTGCTTGTACATGTATGCAGGGTCAGAAAGCCTCATACAACTAAAGCCAAGATTGATGGGTCATTTTAACTCCTGAGGATTTGGATCTTTCAGGTCTTTTATTTTTTAAAGCAAACCTTTCCAGCCTTAGTTCAAACTCAAGGCCCAATAGGTGACTCAATGCAAATTTCAGCTAAGCTGACTCAACCTAGTTCAAGTCTCTAGTCAACTCATTGAGTAAATGTCGTTGTACTGATGTAGCAACATTTTATTTTTTCCTGCTGCCGACGACCTGATCAAAACAAATTCAATTTTTTACACATCCTACTATGAATTGGTCATGTCTAGGATATCTATACTTCATCTACGGAAATTTGATAGGACAAAATTGAGAGATTCACAGCCATCTGCACTGATATTGAGAAATTTGGTCATGTTGTGTTAGTCAGTCTTAGTCACAGATCTCAAACTAGTCCGAGATCATAAGAATGTTGTCCATCTGCATTAACACCTACCCTTTGATTAGTAAAACCCAAGTAATCAGCTCCCATCATGAATTCAAGCAGAGCATATTTGCATCCCACAACAACTATAATAATAAAAAAAATAAAATCAAGCACATACCGTTCATTAAAAAGGGCAACATGTGTAAGCGTGGATTAGCCAGATTGAATTGTGTAGGGCCCTGAAAATTCAAATTGAATCCAAATTAGTCGTTGGTATCCTCATAAATATTGAGTTGTCTAGCATACAGTGTGTGCATTGATCAATGTTGAGTAGTATATAGGACAATCAAAAAGCCGGCTGCTAAGAACTATTTGTCTGTATAAAGAAGAAAACAGTACATGCCAAGCCCCACCCAACAAATGACCCATAATAATACCTTTTGAATTACCCGGCACCCATTCATCTGAAGGCTCAAAGGTTGAATGCGGCCAGTAAGCTGATTTGCTAGTTCTTTTCTCTGCTCAGGGATTCCATGCTAAAAAAACTGCAAAGACAAACAATAACCGAGCATTTTTATATCATAGGCAAACGAGTTCACACAACCAACATGAGAATGAATATAGAGACTACTAGATCACCAGCCCACAGCCTTTTAAAAAAGGAAAAGGAGGGCAGATGAACAGGGGAAAAAGAATGGAAGGTATCTTTACGGGGAAAAGAAAAAAATGGAAGGAAACCAATGATTGTTTTTCCAGAAAAATCATACCTTTTGAATAACATAATTGTCGAACACATCAGTCATCAATGTTGGAACATGTGGGAGAACTTCTTTAAAAGCAGAATAACTACAAAGTGAATCAAGAATCAAAAGCAGCATAAATGACAACAACTAGCATATGGTAGCCACATCCACCATGAGACTTAGAAGTTTTACACAGCTGTAAAATCCTACATGGAACAAACTCCTCATCTTGCCACTAATCTATCTAAACATCCTCATTTCAGCTATAATCATCCTAGATATTTACAGAGTTGTGTCATTTTTTTGAATGATGGAATTTTATTAATAATCCAAAAAGCCACACAAATACCTGCAGTTATAAACAAATTACTGTTGCAAGCTTACCTGGAGGAGGAATCGGACCAACAACAATGTAAGGTTTCTCAAATTACTCGAAGCATGAGGAATCAGACCAGTCAGATTGTTTCGTTGCAACGTCAACTCAACCAAATTCTTGAGATTCCCTAATTCTGTAGGAATTGTACCTGAAATCTGATTTATAAAAAAAATACAAAATTTTGAGGATGGTCAAATTACCCAAAGCAGGAGGAACTGGACCAGTCAGAGAGAAGTTGAAGATCCTTTTCTTTCTCAAGTAGTGAAGCAACAAGGGAGCTTAATGTCTATAGAATATATGCATTTTCTTCAATACCTCTGCCACAAGAACATATGCATTTTCTGACAAACTGCAAAAAAGAAACCATTTGAGGTTATTCGTGAAGTAAAAACTGATATAAGATGGACAAATGACAAATGACAAGTGAGAGTAAGACCCAAAACACTGCTTCATAAGGTCTTTTTTTTTTTGTAATAAGCATCCAAAAAAATCCATTAAATAAAATACCCTATAGCTCCTTAGTCTAAGTTGCAAGTGGGACCCATGTCTAGAAAAAATTACTGTTAAATCTGACAGGCACCAACGTAGATGTTTTCCTTCTCGATTGAAATTTAACTAATGAAACAGAGGAAATGGTGAAGTATCCGATCTTCAATCAATTTATTACTTATTGCAAAACAGAAAAGAAAAACTTTCAAGAAAGAACAGGAAAAAAAGGAAAATTTCAAGAGTAAATACAGTAATATTAGAAGGAAGTAGGATTGCAGCTGCATCATTTGCATCTACTCTATAACCACTGCATTGGTCAAGGAAAAAGAAATAAACAAGATTTGCCATTTAACTGAAATGTTCCCTTGTAATGAAAGTGGAACTCAGAAATGACAAAAGTACAATTTAGAAGGTTGCTTGCATAAAGAGCGAAATCAAAGAAGTATACCAAAAATACACAAAACTTAATATGGATAAGTAAACAATGACAACCTCTTGGAAAAAATCAACCACCATAGTTATTAAACCAACCTATTTCCATGGCAGTAAATGACACATGGTAGGGGAATGCTTTCTGGGAAAGTTGACGGAACATAATGGCTACACTTCAAAGTATGGCCTCTTCGATTTTGAAGCTGTTAAATTCAAAGAGGTATCATAGCAGCTTTAGCAAACACGACATGCAGCAGTGCAGTAAATTTTTATGCAATGGCTGCAAAAAGACCGGAAAAACCTTATCGTTTGTACTTTCTGCCTCTAAGACTGAATTCCTCTTCCCATGAATTCACAGTAAGGCATGAATAACCTTTTATGGATGGAGATTAAAAACTAAGAACTTAATTTATGATATCATCTTCGGAATGCACAGGTTCCTGAAAATTAGAAAGGTAATATATAAAGAAATTAGCAAACACAATCCCAAAGGTCAACTTTAAGAAGGCATCCATGAATCTTGCTAATATGATTTGGCAAATCCAACATATCAAATCCAATAGTAACAACAGTGGGACATAATAAACATGGCATCTTGCAGTGCAATAGGACAAATACTCACCTATGGTGAACTTGTGGAAACGTAGCATGTCCATCACACTGACATGTGCAAGAGCACATGTAGCAGACAAGCTGCACCTTCAAAGAACGAACTTTAATAGGACTGAACTACTTATAGCAGACAAGATGCATTGTTTACTAACCTAATCTACTTCACTCAAAATTTAAGCACCATACAACACATTTGGAACCAAGCAACAACATAATTATGAGTAAGAAATGGCATGCAATAAATCATGCTCATAAGATTTTAACATAATCTAGAGAGAGTTCACATGAAAATGAAAAAAAAAAAAAAGAGGACTTGTCGAGTACTCAACCACTTGATAGATTTTTCCAAGGATTTCAAAGAAAAAAGTTTCACCTTTCAAAAAAAAAAAAAGTTTTGCCTTTAACTACTCGTTCATATTACCGAGCACTGATATAAGATATAGCAACAAACCTTACATACTAGGATATCACTGGCAATGACCAAGTCCAAATATGGGTCAGTTGTTGGAAAGGGGTCGCCCCATGAATCTGGGAAAAAAAATAAAGTGTCCATTCATTATCATTGCATTAAAAAATAATAATCAAGTACCACATTTTCTCCTCAATTAATTGGTTGCTTATGAGTTTATGTAACCACTCCAAAAGGCCACTGCATAGAGCATCCTCTGTTTTTAACCACCTTACCAAGGTACGCTTGAATTTGTTTCAGCACGTTATTAGTAGGTTGCTGTTAATCAGATAAGTTAATCAGAATTCAATCATTTCATTAGATTTATATAAAAGGATTCTGCTGCGACTTACGAATGCTGTGAAATTGTAGCATTGGCTCCAAAGGAGTGGCACAACCAAATGTCATTGTTGAAGTCGTACATGTCAAGCATCAACCCTCTAACACCATTCTGCAATGATACAGAGTATAAATAGCAGCAATTGTAAAAATAAAAAATAAATAAATAAAAAAACATCTTTTTTCATTCCCTTTTTTCTTTTTATAAAAAAATAATATTATATTTGTTAAGAGGGACATCTTGTTCATGAACATTATACAGTAGCGAGCATATAAATTATATATATCTTCTATATAATTGGTATACAGACACATTTGTCTGAACTGCTCAACCAATGTTCAACTCCTTCATGGGCCATTTCCAAAATTTTTACTGACTAAATGATCCAATTGTTTGATTGTTGCACCCTTTTTTTTAGGGGCAGTAGATTCTAATTTCTGCCGATCATCTAAACAGCCCATAATGAAAAGATAATGTTGTGACTTCTAGGCTGTGGGAACAATTAAGAGGCGGTCCAATAAATGGAAGTCTGGATCAATCAGAACACACAAATTGGAGGGTAAACATGTGGACACAGGAACCATAAAAAATGGAAAAGGACTAAAACATGCTACTATCTTCCAAAAGAAAACACATATTAGCAACAGGCATGAAAAGACCTCACACAAAAACTAGTTGGTCCATAGTGTTATTGTCCAATGAGCTCATAATTATCAACATGCATGCAACATCCAACTGAACCACCTGATGAATTGATTGGTTTTGATCATTACATTACATATTTTTCATAGTGGGGCAACCTTTCAATGGGTTAGATGTCACATACACAAGACACATAGGCAATTGTGCAGTAGGTGGATAATAACACTCATCCAATTAGTTGGGTGTCAAGGCAACTTGTTGGACATTAAAATATTCATCCAACTAGAGCATAATGGCATTGTCTCATGTATGAATGACATCCAATTCATCTAAAAGGTTGGGCCCACCATGAAGATTATCTACCAAAAAAATAGGCCAGTGGCTCATAGTTCAAAGCAAGGTTTGCCATAGCAGTTGTTACAATAACAGAGGCAACCATTACATGTTATGAGATTATAATGATCCTTACGAAACAAAATGACCCATTACGGAGACGATATAGGTTTTTATCCCAAAAAAAAAAAAAAAAAGTCATAACAGTCATCACTGCCTGCATCATAATGGTAACAGTGGTGGTTGTTACAGCCACCATTACAGTTACAGATACCTTAATTCAGTGGTGCTACCTTTTTTTTATGGTTTAGCTCACATGATGAGTGGACCGACTTAATTTTTGGAAGAGTTGTTCTTTAAGGCGGGGTCAATCCTTTTGGACAGGTAAGATGTAGTGCAGTCATATGTTCTCCCCCAAAAAAAAAAAAAAATGAAAAAATGTTTTGCTTATTTAAAAGTCAATTTCCTTTAAAAAGAGAAGATATAATGGAAAATCTTTTTTCTTACTTTAAAAGTTGATTTTCTTTATAAAAAGAAGATATCAATGAACTTCTTTGATGCAATTACACTAATGCACTAGCTGAACCATAATTCATCTTCCAACCAGTTGCATGTGAGACTCCTCTTTAAACAGTTTAATAGCTAGTTATCTCAGCCTGTTATCCGGAATAGACCTGATATGTCCTCATAATGCCGACATAAAACCATGGATAGAGCTGGTGAAACCAGTATATGGTGGAGTCATGCATCCGATCCATAGTAAACGGGGCAGGGTGCAATAGCAATTGGACATAATTCATCTTGTGGCCACTGCTGGATGGAAAATCACATTGTTTGAATCATCTGAGCAACTGTATCAATCTAAACCAAGGTCGAAACAAAACATGGTTGACATTCAGTGTAGAAAAATTGCAGAAGTGATGGCTAGGATTATGCGACAGGTAAGTTACAATGGTCCATCAAGGATAATTGATAGATCCAAGTCGACAAACAATTCTAGTTGCCATGTTTACCCTGTCATGAGTACTGTGGGGAAACGGAACTGCCACATTCCAGGGCCACCATCTCAATCAAATCAAACCATTTCCCTTGCAAATAAGATTAGTCCTGTCAAGAGTCTGGATAGATTACATCTTATCAGATTTTTGTATCATCAACATGGCATAAACAAATAGCATGCCATTTCATCTAGCCATTTCATCAAACAGATAGCATGTCATTTCAAAAAACAGTTAACATGCCATTTCATCAAACAGATAGCATGCGTGAAATCTAGCCATTTCATCAAACAGATAGCATGCATGAAATCTAGCCATTTCAACAAACATATAACATTAATCTAAGCATACCTGTAAAGCAAAGAAAAAAGGGAGGGGTGGGAAGATTTGGGCGGGGTTTATTTGAGTATCTAAACCCATTCTTCATCCATGTAACCATCTCTGGTACACGGATTCCATCCTTCAAAAAAGGAAAACATATAAAACACTAACCCTAGAAACAAAGGAAGGGAAAAGAAAATCAAATACCTGTCTGTGGATTCTTTAACTTCTTCAGCAATAGAGAAATGGGACTAGAAGTAGCAGCAGGGGTAGGCAGATTTGAGGGGGGTTTATCCTCTACAGCACCGGCAGTGAGATCGAGTTGGGATTACTATTTGGGTAGGTGATTTGAGCAGGGGCTAAGATTTTGACAAGGGAAAGGGCTGTGATTTGGGGAGGAGCTTCACGGCTTCATTGGACAGAGAGGGAGGAGAATGAGATGGTGGAGACGCATTGGATAGAGAGCGATGAGAATGAGAGAGATGGAGTAGGTGAGGTAGGGAAAAAGGAGAATCGGGAGCAGAGATCGTGAGAGAGAGAGAGAGGGTTAGGGAATAGAGAGAGAGAGAGAGAGAGAGAGAGAGAGGATTGGGGTTTTGGATGGGCGGGGCTCTGTTTTGAGCGCGCGCCAATTTTGGGCATCGAATTTCAAGGATGATGGATGGACGGTCCTGTCAGGGGCTACGTGGGGCCCACCATGATATATGTGGTTTATCTATGTCGTTCATTAATTTTCATAATGCTTTTTAGTTCATGATACCAAAACTCAAGTAGATTGAAGACCTAAGTGGACCACACCATAGGACACACATGTGATTTAATCTCCATGTTTCCTACTGTGTGGTCCAGTTGAGCCTTCGATCTACCTGATTTTTGGTTTCATGCCCTAAAATAATATTTCAAGATAGATGGGCGGCTTAGATAAAATACATATATATTTTTGGGCCCTATAAAGCCCTTTACACGACCGTTAATTATTAGTGGTGTAGCAAGCTTTTAGCTACGGATTAAATCCGTAGTAAATATAGCTACGGTTTATATCCGTAGCAAAAAACTACCATAGTTCGTAGCCTTTGGTCAATTTTTTGGTAGTGGGGACTGGTTTGGATAGGAGTCTTTTGTGATGGACGCCACAGCTCGTGATACTACGTGCTATCATCCCGACTTCACACTCCAGCTTGTTCATTTCATTCGCACCGCATATGGCATTGCATCCTCAGCACATAACATTTGGTTTACTATCTTTCTGTTTTACAGAGTTTGAATAAGATTGATGGTATTATGGACTTGCCAGGATCTGCATATTGCATTACATCCGCGACATATGACATTTGGGTTGCAATGTTTCTGCATTTATATGGCTTAGATGAGGCTGATGGTTTTCGTGGACTCGTCAGGATTTGCATATTGCATTGCATCCTCAGTATATGATATTTGGTTTACTATGTTTCTACAATACATAGATGATCCACATTACTTCCTCAGTACATGATATTGGCTTATTATGTTTTTACAGCGTATAGCCTGGATAAGGCTGATGATATTTATGGACTTACCAGCATGTTTCCGCATTGCTCTGATATTACATGCTTGGCACTTGCCTTGAGCACATGCTTTCACCACCCTCTAAGCTTTCTATAAGCTTATGCACGATAGGTGCGTGCAGGTGGCATTAGGTCGCAGCAGCGTTGAGCTTGGAGCATGCAACTATCTTCTAGAGCTTTGATTTTCGATACATGTATTTTCCTTTCAGCACTGTATTCAAATGTTTATATTAGTGGATATGTGATGATGATGTTGTCTTTGTGATTTGGGTAAACTTGTGGTTATGCTTCTTACGAGATAAATGTACGTTGAAAAATCCTCATTGTAGGATTCCAAGATCGAAATGTAGCATATGGACGCTGGGAGCCGAGAATGGGGTACTACGGAGGCTGTTGGCACCGGATTCAACGATCGAAAATTTTGTGAGCCCGGTTTTCAAGTTTGGGGCGTGGCCAAAGTGGATCCCGCTGTCTTAAGGTTTAAAATATAAATTTTAGGTTAGATTAATATCAATAAAATTATAAAGTTTACTGATATAACCATCCAGTCTATTAGTTGCATAAACTATGCCCTGTTCAGGACCCAAGAGCGTGTAGTTTTACGATTTAAGGCATAGTTTTGTGACCCAACCTATAAAATATATCTAACATGATTAAAATCATATCTTAAACATAATTCTAACATAGACAAGTAATTCATAATAATCCAATAACTTATTAACATGAAAATCATAGTAAAAATAAAATTATATATAATTTCAATGCGAAAAATAAGAGAACTATGTATAAATTTAACTTAAATTAGTGTAAGCTTAAAGGAACCTCTTACCTTAGACTTACATGCAAAACCTAAGTAGATATTGATGTAAGAGAGCTTCTACATGAACCATGACATCAGTCGAGTAAGAGGGAGACACCTCATGTGTTGGGAACGAAGAGAAGGGATGGGTGTCTAGGCTTGGACGTCTCTCTCTTTCTAGAACGTGCAAGGGCTAGAGTGGGAGTGAGTGTGTGACTCTTAGGAGGTTTGAGAGAAAGTGGGTGTGCACACCCTCTTTTAAAGAGGGGTGGGTGTGAGATTTGTATCTCATCCCACTTGGATTGGGTATACCGATTCTCCTTAAATCAGAATTTTTTTTCTCAAATCTAACTTGTTCACAGTGTCAGGGTCATTAAATAGAGTCAAGGTACAGGATTTTCCTACTCGAAAATTCCCCTAGCAAGTGCTAAAATGGACTTGATCTCAATTAACAGTCTACACTTAATATAAGGGCTCCAATTTTGAGAAAATGTCTAGTCAAGATGGGCAAATGTTTGGGAAAAGTTTGGTGTTTGATCGATGGTGAGAAATGCCTAAATATGAAATTTCACCTGTTGCGGCAAAACAAAAGAATTGGCTTTATGGCAGTCGTCATTCAATGGTGTAGGATCATAAATTGTGATTTAAATTTTATATGATCTAATAGTTATATGAGGCCAAAGTATGGTCCAAATTTGAGTTGCGATTGATAGTGAAAAGTAGGTCAATTGATAGATCTAGATTTGGAAAGATTTGGTAAGGTGACTATTTCATAAACAGGGTGACTTGGCATTTAAGAAAAGGCTTATCAATGTGAGGTTCTCATATATCATATCTCACATTTGGTCCATATGATGGGTAATCCAAGTCGTTCATATGAAGGAAAATATCTTATCGTTTGCCTCCAAGTGCAGAGGTTCGTAAGTAATATCCTGTGAATACATGGTCGATCCCATGGGGAGATGATTTATGAGAACGAGAAAATCAAATGCAAAACTAACTAAATAATGGAAACTAAACAGATGAAATGATTTTGAAAGTTTTGAAGGTATGAAATTCAATTAAATTAAAACAACACCCAAGGTTCAAAGTTCTACACATAAGTTAATGATCAATAAATTATGATGACTTTGATAACACAATTAGCATCCAAGAACTATAGTCGGCCTAATCAGAAAATAGAACAGTTTAAATATTTTTAATAAATGATGTAAAAGTTTAGAAAATTATGGGTTAGCATCATTAATATATATTCTCAAGCGCCAGTGATTTTAAGCATTCATATCCATAATGAATTAAAGAAATATAGCAGGTTGAGAACATCTCCCATCTAAGAAATATAATTGAACCAGGTTAAGCTTATCCATCAATATAGATCTCACATGATGGAAATATATGGATCTCACATGAGGATAAAAAACTTAAACCTAGATAATTGATAACATGCATACACCATTCATCTCATCATTAATAGCAATCAATCATCATAATTTATAAAATCATTAAACAAATGTGCTTCCCTTCTAGCTTGGGCTAGAGGGAACTAGAAAAACATAACTAAATTGCAAAATAGAAAAGCAACAAGAAAGCAAGAAAAGAAATTAATAAATAAAGATTTAATTTTTACAAAAAAAAACTTATGAAACTTGAGAGCTCTCTAAAAACCATAGATATGCTCTCTAAAAAACCCTAGATATGCTATAAAGTCCGTAGGAAACATCTATTTATATCCTAGATCGGTTACTTTCGCAAAACAAACTCTATTTACACAATTCGCATAGACACCACGTTACACTCTATACGATTTTGGTAGTATCGAAATTGGTTCGGTGGCATCAAAATTGCATTTTATCGCATCTGAAATTGTATGTGCAGAGTACTTAGGTGGCACCGAAATTGGCTTAGGTGGCACCAAAGCTGACTTCGGTGGCACCGAATTAAACTATTTTCTTGTTGGACTGTTCTGTGCACCATCGAAATGTCCTATTTTTCTGCTGTTTAACTTGTGCTTTTGCCAATCTTTTCTCTATCCTTTGTACTTGGTTTCCTTGTATCTTTGGCATGAGAATTCTCTGTTCTTGGTCTCCTAAGTTCCCTCCTATGTCGTGGTGATTTTTAAGCACTAAATTCATGCTTTTAGCATTCTTTTCAATCCAAGCTCTCAGATTCACCTTGCAACACAAATATGTATAAAACATAACTTTAAACAATATCATGTTCATAAAACCAACCAGCATTTTGCTAGTCCAGAGCAAAATAAGTGAAGAAAAATTTCAAATAAAAATAAAAACAAAAACTAATCCTACAAATAAAATTAAAATAAAAATAAAAATTCTAACTACACCACTTTTGCAGGTAATCTCGTTTGTATTTAGCATATGCAACAAGCCTTTAAACCCCTAGGTTTCCCTAGTAGATGAGTTATAGTCCTGTGAGGGTTTCCAGAAATATTATCTACAAACATTGAAAATATGGAAAATAGTTCAAAACTCTGAAATTTATACAATTATGCCTTCATTCATCATATGAATTTCAAAATAAAGCAACACTTGTCCTAAGTTTGAAGTTAGTTAGAATCTTAATTTCGTAATCCATTACATCATTGAGTTCAGAGACCTAATCAAAATTTAAAATAGTTATGATCCAATATACTTAGGTGCTCGGTGACACCAGTCTAACTTGGAAAAATATGCGTGTTCCCTATCCTAACTCTTTTCAATCATCCCAAGAATATGAAATCTCTAGTTATCTCATTTCCTTCATGTCCTTTCTTCTTTTATCATCATATCCACATTATTATAAACCACCCTTAGATGAAGATTCACACTGGGTTTGTTTCATAACCTAAGGTATCGTACTTGTAACGGTAACAACACTAGATACTTAGGTATCCTTACTCCAGATTACTGACACAATTGTTATAGTCATTACATTTATGCTCTATAATTTTTTTTCCATCACTTTTTTTTTTCTTTTTTTTTTCTTCAATATTCTCTGTTTTAAGCATATGTCAATGGTACTAGTTCATTCAACCTTGTTTGAATCAAAATTTGTTATTCTAGATCACATATCGTATTCATCACTTAGTTAGCTAGGGTGTATTGTGAATCCAGTACATCAAATTACAACTCACTCTAAACTAGTGATTAGATAATTGAACTCAAGTCTATAATTATTAGTTATCAAAATTCTGACTACTATCAACTTAGACTAAGTATTAACTTTGCCTTTGGAATTCGCATAATATCATGTTCACATTCTTGTATATTTTAAAATTTTAAAAATTAAAATTTTTTTTTCCATAAACCTAAAAAAATCAAAGACTTTACTATTCCTAAAATATAAACTCTCATGGATGACTATCCACACCCCTAACCTAAAATCTACATTGTCCCCAATGTAATGATACATGTAATGCAAAAAATATGAGAACAATAAAAATAAAAGAAATGATTGATAATACTTGTCATTAAGAACTCAACTGTTAGGTGACACTAAAAAAAAATGAATATTGTACAAATCCTACACAAATGCTCCGTTAGAATAGGAGCATCAATCTGAATATTCTAGCTCATGAAGAAGGACGAACTCCTCTCCCAAATGAAAGTTTTCTATATAAGGCTTCAATATTTGACCACTAACCTTGTACACATTACCATTATGTGGATTCTCAATTTCAACAACCCCATGAGTATATACATTGTTCACAATGAAGGGGACTGTCCATCTTGATCTTAACTTTCCCGGAAAGAATTGGAGACCAGAATTGTACAATAGGACCTTTTGCTGAGGTTTAAAATTCTTCCTAAGGATATTTTTGTAATAGAAATATTTAGTCCTCTCTTTGTATATTTTAGAATTTTCATAAGAGTCTCTCCTCATCTCTTCTAATTCATTTAACTCTAATTTCCTTTGTCCACTTGCTTGGTCTGTATCAAAGTTTAACTTCTTTATTACTCAGTATGCTCTATGTTCCAATTCCACAGGCAAGTGATAGGCCTTCCCATACACCAATCTGTATGGGGACATTCCAATCGGGGTCTTATAAGCAGTCCTATAAGCCCATAAAGCGTCAGATAGTTTGAGGGACCAATCCTTCCTATCTAGCCTTATAGTTTTCTCCAAAATGTGTTTGATTCCCCGATTAGAAATCTCAGCTTGTACACTTGTTTGCGGGTGGTATGGGGTTCTTCATCAAAGCCTCAAATGTCCTATTGCAAAAGTGAGACCAGCCATCACTAATGATGGTCTTTGGAGTTCCAAATTTAGAAAAAATATTTTCCTTAGAGGAATCGTATGACCACTTTGTTGTCATTGGTTCTACTTGGAACTGCCTCAATCTACTTGGAAACATAGTCCACACCAACCAATATATAAAGAAATCCAAAAGAAGATGGAAATGAGCCCATAAAATCAATACCCCAATAATAAAAAATTTTCAATGATAAAATAGGGGATAAAGGCATCATGTTGCGCCGGGACACTCTTCTCAATCTTTGATATCTATCACAAGCAACACAGAAAGTGTGGGTGTCTTTAAATATGGTGGGTCAGTAAAACCCACACTATAGAATTTTTGCAGTGGTTTTCTTAGCAGAAAAATGGCCACCACATGCTTCTATGTGGCAAAAGGAAATAACACTTTGAACCTCATCATCTAGGATACAACATCTAAAAATTTGATCAGTTTCATATTTATATAAATACGGGTCATCTCAAAAGAAGTTCCTAACCTTGGTTTTAAAATGCTTCCTATCTTGTGACTTCCAATGATATGACATTTTTCTTGTCACAAGATAGTTCACTATATCTGAATACAAAGGCAATTTGGAGATCGCAAATAATTGTGCATCAGGGAAAGTGTCCTGGATATGCATCTCCTTAGTGGAATCATCTAACAGCAATCTAGAAAGGTGATTGGCCACTACGTTCTCTACTCCTTTCTTATCTTTTATCTCTAAGTTAAATTCGTGGAGTAGGAGGATCTATCTGTTTCGGCTTTGCATCCTTCTTAGATAGCAAATATTAAAGCCAAGTGGTCCATGAAAATGACCACTTTGGATCCCAACAAGTACGACCTAAACTTATCAAAGCAAAAACTACTGTAAGTAACTCCTTTTCAATTGTTGAGTAGTTCACTTGGGCCGAGTTTAGAGTTCTACTCGCATAATGAATAACGTAGGGCTGTTTATCTTTCCTTTGGCCCAAAACAGCCCCTATGGCATAATCACTTGCATCGTACATTAGTTCAAAAGGAAGTGTCCAATCTGATGGACACATGATAGGTGTAGTGGTAAGGAATGATTTAATTTTATTAAAGGCACTTGCACACTCATCTGTCCACTTTAATGAGACATCCTTTTAAATAATATTAGTCAAGGGTCTAGTAATGGCGCTAAAGTCCTTGATGAATCTTCTATAGAAACCGGCATTCCCTAGAAGTCATCTAATATCTCTAATAGTTCGGGGAATAGGTAGATTAGCAATAATGTCGAGTTTTGAGCAATCTGCCTCGATTCCATTTTTGGAGATAACATAGCCTAAAACAATTTCTTTTTAAACTATGAAATGATACTTTTCCTAATTTCAGACAAGGTGCTTCTCTTCACACCTAGATAAGACAAGAGATAAATTGTTGAGGCATTCCTCAAAACTACTCCTAAATACAAAGAAGTCACCTATGAAAACCTCAAGAAACTTTCCAGCCATATTTGAAAAAAATACTTAGCATACACTGTTGGAAAGTTACTGGGGCGTTGCATAATTCAAATGACATTTGTTTGAAAGGAAACGTGCCAAATGGACAAGTGAACGTGGTTTTCTCTTGGTCTTCCAGGGCTATCTCTATTTGGTTATATCCGGAATATCCATCAAGGAAACTATAGAAGGAGTGACCTACTATTCTTTCTAAAACTTGATCAATGAATGGTAGAGGAAAATGGTCCTTCTTTGTGACCGTATTCAAATTTCTATATTCAATGCAAACACGCCAACCTGTGGTGACACGTGATAGTATGAGTTCATTATTAGAATTTTGTACAATAGTTATTCCGGATTTCTTTGGAACTACTTGGGTTGGACTCACCCAAATATTATCAGATATTGGGTAGATGATTCCCACATCCAACAATTTGATCACCTTATTTTTTACAACTTCTGTCATGTTTGGATTGAGATGCCTTCGAGGTTGTCCAATTGGTTTGATGTCCTCATCGAGGTGGATATGATGGGTGCATCTGGAAGGACTTATACCCTTAATGTCAGAAATGGTCCAGCCCAAGGCTCATTTGTGGTCCCTTAGAACATTCAACAATTTAATCTCTCGATCCTTATCTAAAAATGAAGAGAACACCACATGATAAGTTTCATTTTCACCCAAGTATACATACTTAAGCTCATTTGGTAGTGGTTTTAAATCAAGCTTTGGAGCATTGGTTGGTGATGACAGAGATCACAAGTCCTCGATAGACAGAATTTGAGCGCGCGGTCTCTATCGGTATATACCAATGTCCTGAGTGGTAGTGCTCTCATTATCATCACAAATTTCAGCAAGCACTTTTTCTAAATCAGAAATTTTCAACTCTCCAAAGACTTTAATCAATTCCTTAGATAGGCTAGGTTCTAATTTCTCTTCCTCTATCAAGCAGTCCATAAAATTCAACTCATGGATCTCATTATTGTCTCTAGGCTGCTTACATAGATTGAAAATATTGAGCTCTAAGATCATGTTACCAAAAGACAACTTCCTCATTCCATCCTACAATTGATGATTGCATTTGAAGTTGCTAGGAATGAGCGGCCTAAAATAATGGGAACTTGAGTGTTAGCATTTACACATGGTTCAGCGTTTAGTACAATATAATCCACGGGGAAGTAGAATTACTCCATTTGGACTAACACGTCCTCTAAAATTTTCCTTGGTACCTTAATGGAGTGGTCAGTGAGTTGAAGTATAATTGTGGTTGGTCTAAGCTCGCCTAACCTCATTTGTTGGTAAACCGAATAAGGTACAAAGTTGACACTTGCACCCAAATCTATTAAAGCATGCTCAATTTGAAAATTCCCAATAATACAAGGAATAGTGAGACTTCTCGGGTCTTTGTATTTCGGTACGACCCTTTTCTAAATGATAACGCTCACTTTCTCAGTAAGGAAGGCCTTTTTGTGCACTTTTAATTTCCTCTTCACAGTGCATATGTCCTTGAGATATTTAGTATATGATAGAATTTGTCTAATGGCATCAAGCCGAAGAATCTTGATAGTCACCTTTTAGAGCACATCCAACACCTCTTGATATTTCATGGGGACAATCGGGTTCTGAAGTTTAGATGGAAACGGAACTGGAGGCTTATGTGACTTAGTCTCATTATCCTTTTGTTGTTGCGGCTCTTGAACCATAGTTGGTTCATCATTCTCCTGAGATGGTGGCTCATCCTTTGGTATTTCTACCAGTTGCATTATCTTGTTATCGACCTCTTTTCCACTTCTCAAGGTAATGATGACCTTAGCTTGTTCGTGATGTAGCTCGCTTGGATTTGAGTCTCCAATGAAATGTGTATTTCTAGGGTTTGGCACAGGTTAAGAAGGAAGAGTGCCTTTTTCCCTAGTATTTAGTTGAGTCTCAATCCTAACCACGACTGTCTTTAATTCCTGATTTGATTGGATTAGATACTGATTTATTTGAGCTTGAGAGTTCATGATGCGGTCAATGGATCCTCCACAGATGATCGCTTTGGTAGGGGCACATATGGTGCATTGTTAGGTGACCCAAAGAAGTTATTTTGTGGAGGCCCTTGAAGTGCATTGAACGCATTAATTTATGGTCCACTCCTCCAACTAAGATTAGTATGGTTACACCAATTTGGATTGTACGTGTTTCCCATTGGTTGCACAACTGGCCATTGGTAGTTATTTATAGCATTTGCTTGCCCATGCTCATGCATGATATCTTGTACAACTAGGATTGTTGGACAATCTTTTGTGTCATGGTCGGCACCACCACAAATGCTATAAAAAATACCTGAGGTGTTTTCTTTAATTGTATCAATCTTCCTAATTTCCAAGGCTTCGACCTTTCTAGCCAATGCAACGAATTCTACATTAAGGTTGTCTTCCTCTTCTAGGACGTACATCCCCTCTTTCTCTCTAGGAATGGGTCTAGTTTGGTCTGGTTTAGCAGACACATCACATGTCTGAGTATTATCTGCTAACATGTCTAGAAAATCCCAAGCCTCATTATGATCTTTGTCAAGAAAGGTTCCACCACACATCATCTCTATGAATTGACGGGTATCCATGGTGAGTCCCTTTCGAAATGCATCAATCAAGTACCATGGTTCATAACCATGATGTGGGCAAGTGAGTAGAAGGTCTTCGAAGTGCTCCTAAGCTTGGAAAAATAGTTCATTCCCCTTTTGGGAGAACGACATGATTTCCTGTTTCAGTGCATTTGTTTTATGCTTAAGAAAGAATTTTTTCGAAAACTCTCTACTTAAGGCTTGCCATGTAGTGATGGTATGAGGTCTTAGAGAATTGAGCCATGTTTTGGCTCAGTCCTTTAAAGAAAATGAGAATAACCTAAGTTTAAGTGCATCCCTATTGCCATTGTTTACTTGTAATGTTGCAATCACTTCCTCAAAGTCCTTAAGGTGGAAATAGGGGCTTTCAGAATCCAAGCCATGAAATTTGGGAACCAATTGAATCACACTTGGTTTAAAATCAATGTTCCCTATGTGAATAGGGAACACAATGTAAGATGGTAAAGTTGATCTCTCACGGTGTAAATGTTCACGTAAAGTCCGTGGTTGGTTTAACACATTCCTCTAAACTTCATTCTCATCCTCAAGAGGAGGATTGCGTTGTTTTTCTCTGTTTTGGTTTATAGTTGGATCTGATAGATTTAGATTTACATTATCAACTGGATCTGTCATGGAATTCAAGTGGTGTTGACTGCCTTTCTTAAATGAATGATCAAGGCTCGGGACTAGTCCACCGTTGGAGGAGAGTCGATTGTTTTGATCCCTACTCCAACGGGACATAAACCATCCACACCACACAACAATAATCACAAATTCAATTAGCAAGTATGATACTTAGAGTAAAAACAAAAACTTATTCAACAACCCAGGCGGCAACTCTGACTATACGGGTTTAAACCACAATGCAAAATAAATTAAAAGAAAGTAAAACTAATGCAGAAATTAAACTATGCTAATTTGGAAAATAGATTCAACGGATGATCTTTGTGATCAAATAGTAACTGTAGGACAACCATAACACTTGGGTGATAAAATCCACAATAGGAGAAACCTTATGTCATAGTTAGTGCTTGAAAGACCCAATTGAATTTGCTTTTAAAGTAAAACAAAAAAATCTACAAAAATTTTGGAGGTTTTAGAAAAGAACTTACCTTAGTTATCTTATATAGATCGAATCTATCTTCGTCTCCCCAGCAACGGCACCAAAAACTTGGTTGTTTATCTCTAAGTGCAGAGGTTTGTATGTAATATCCTGTAAATACAGGGTCGATCCCACAGGGAGATGATTTATGAGAATGAGAAAATCAAATGCAAAATTAACTAAGTAAGGAAACTAAATAGATGAAATGATTTTGAAAGTTTTAAAGGTATGAAATTCAATTGAATTAAAATAAGACCTAAGCTTCAAAGTTTCACACATAAGTTAATGATCAATAAATTATGATGACTTTGATAACACAATTAGGATCTGAGCACTAAGGTTGGCCTAATCGAAAATAGAATAGTTTAAATATTTTAAAATAAATGATATAAAAGATTAGAAAATCATGGGTTAACATCATTAATATATATTCTCAAGCGCCAGTAATTTTAAACATTCATATCCATAATGAATCAAAAAAATGTAGCAGGTTGAGAACATCTCCCATCTAAGAAATCTAATTGATCTAGGTTAAGCCTATCCATCAATATGGATCTTACATGATGGAAACATATGGATCTCACATGAGGATAAAAAACTTAAACCTAGATAATTGATAACATGCATACACCATTCATCTCATCATTAAAAGCAACCAATCATCATAATTTATTAAATCATTAAACTAATGTGCTTCCCTTCTATCTTGGGCTAGAAGGAACTAGAAAAACATAATTAAATTACAAAATAGAAAAGTAATAAGAAAGCAAGAGAAGAAATTAATAAATAAAGATCTTAAAAAAAAAAAAAACAATTTCTATAACTTATGAAACTTGAGAGCTCTAAAAAAAACCCTACATATGCTCTCTAAAAAACCCTAGATATGCTATAAAGTCTGTAGGAAACCTCTATTTATAGCCTAACTCGGTTACTTTCACAAAACAAACTCTATTTACGCAATCCGCGTAGACACCGCGTTACACTCTCCACGATTTTGGTAGCACTGAAATTGGTTCGGTGTCAACGAAGTTGCGTTTTATCGCATCTGAAATTGTATGTGCAGAGTACTTAGGTGGCACCGAATTAAGTTGTTTTCTTGCTGGACTGTTTTGTGCATGTTAGGTGGCACCGAAGTTGGCTTAAGTGGCACCGAAATGTCTTGTTTTTCTACCGTTTAACTTGTGATTTTACCAATCTTTTCTCCATCTTTTGTACTTGGTTTCCTTGGATCTTTGCCATGAGAATTCTCCGTTATTGGTCTCCTAGGATCTCACCAATGCCTTGGTGATTCTTGAGCACTAAATTCATGCTTTTAACATTCTTTTCAATCCAAGCTCTCAGATTCACCTTGCAACACAAACATGCATAAAACATAATATTAAACAGTATCATGTTCATAAAACCAAGATATAAATGAGGAAAATATGCAATTTTGAGTCTCCACAATATCCCACTATGATTACCTAGGAACTTTTCTCACTTGATGGATACCAAAATCAAGGGGCTGATTTGCCAATTGGACCACTTATACAATGATCTAAGGGATAAAATTTGACGTGTATGGTTAATTTCTGATAGATAAGTGTGAGATAAAATTTCATATCAAATGGATCATGAAAACCGTGTGATCTAAAAATCAAGGGTCTAGGTTAATGGCATTTTTGTAATTATTTTTTATCTCAGAGTTTTGGAAAATCTATTCTACATGGTTATAGTCACATTTCTACGTAATTTTTACAAAATAACTCATATCTAAATAATTATAGATAAAAAATTATTCACCAAATAAGTTAAAATTCTCATTAATTAGGGGGACATACATATATCAAACAACAGGATGAGCTTAGGCTAAAAAAAAAAAAAAACATCTGGGATGTTACAGCTAAAGACCTTACTTCCATCATGTGTGAGAATGTCCATAATGATATAAAAATTTCCGTGCATGTGTAAGTACACGAGTGATCAAACCCATCCATCTGATAATCCATTCATGTATTTCTTAGCTATAACCTATCTGTCCAACAATCCAACAATGATCGATTCATCCATATAAGACTCGTATCCTAGACTGTACCATTCCGTAGACTTCCCCGATCCTCCCTGTCGAATTTCGGCAAACCACAACCTATAACCGGCGTTTGCGTGTGACCCTGAGTCGCATCCCATATATCTGAGTCGATTCGACCTGAGACTTGTACCATCGTGACCGCACCATCACTGCGGTTCCAACGCCGCATCTCGCGCGTCGATGCGATACCTATGCTAGGAGTTGTGGGCCCGCATTTATTTCGAGGAAAACGCCACGGATTTGCAAAACCTAAGAGAATCTCTACCAAATATCAAATCATCAATCAATGTACAAGTCAAGTACATATCCCATCACACCTATTCCTCTCTCACCCAAAGTCAACACAACCCATACCACCCATCACCCATCACTCATCCCTCTCTCCTTACATCTCCTCTCTCTCTCATACCCACTACCATTTTTTCAAGCACCAAAGGGAGTGTGGACGTCTAAGCTTCCTAAGAGAGAGCTAAGAGTGTGGCCCACCTTCTACCCCCTCATCTTTCATCCTATCCCTTCAATCTTCATCATCCTCCATCAAAATTGAAGCCTAAGAGCTAAGGAGTCCAAGGAGCTAAAGAAGAAGACCATCGGTGGCTGTTTATACCATTAGATCTTGAATTTGATGCAAGGCCCATTTGTGATGGGACCCATTTTCATGTATGTGATGTAAGCTAGAGGGGCCTATAGTGGCGGGGTCCCTCCATCACACCTCTCTCTCTCTCTCTCTCTCTCTCTCTCTCTCTCTCTCTCTCTCTCTCTCTCTCTCTCTCTCTCTCTCTCTCTCCTTTTCTTTTGATGATATATGTGTGTGGCCCACCTGATGTGATCAAATCTGGATTGTCTAGATTTTTTGGATGTCCAGCAAACGGAGCCCACTTGCTGCCTGTTTTCGAGCCGACTCGGATGAGGGAAAACACAAATATCAGCCTTGATTCAAAAGGCTGGTGGGCCACACTAACGTGGACCCCACCTGGATGGATGTATTGCACCCACACCGTCCATCTGCAATGGTACAGATCTGGTGTTTGAGGGCTGCACCAATAGCAGTAGTACCGTCCAGACGGTTGGCCATCTGGATGGCTGGGCAAATACAAATATCAACTTTATTCTAAGTTGAGGTGGGCCACACGTGTGGACCCACCTCTGATATACATGTTTCTACCATGTTGTTTGTTCATGGGTCCCACATGGGGACTACCATGATGTATGTGCTACAAATCCACACCGTCCAGACCTTTGGACGGTGGGTCAAATCTTGAGGTATGAGTTATATCCATATCATCCTCCTTTAGCAACCTTGAGGCCCACCCCACACGTGTAGCACGTGTGGTGGTGGGGCCCGCCTTGATATATATATTTTGTATCCGCACCGTCCGGTGCTGTGGGGCAAGACATGAAGTATAGGTCTTATCTTGCATCGTCCAGCAGCTGCTGGACGGTGGGACCCACATCTGATGTATTTGTTATCCACGCCGTCCATCTACGTGGACCCCACCAAATTAGCTACTGACAGGTGGGGCCTGTAGCGACGTCACCAAGTTCTGTGGAGTCTACCGTGATATAAGTATTTCATCCACACCATCTGCTACTGGACGGTGGGGCCCACATTGGTATATGTGTTTTATCTTAGTTGTCCAAACATATGGACCCCCATGATGTATGTGTTCTTCCAACCATCCATCTTTTTTTTTTCTTCCAACCATCCATCCGTATGGAGGTCAGCAAGTTCGGTGGGTCCCATCTGATACATGTTTTGTATCCACCGTCCATCTATATGGACCACACATGATATATGTGTTTTATTTTTACCGGCCATTTGCTGGGGACCCACGAGCAGCATGGCTGTTGTATTGATGTCTGCAAGCCCCGTGGGTCCCGTATGATGTATGTGTTATATCCAAATGTCTATCAAGTGGATCACACTGCAAAGACCAGTGAGGGATTGAATATCTACCATTGAGATCCTGTTGGGAATCTCAGAAGTTTTAGATCAATATGAAATTGGTTTTTTCCTCTTAATTTAGGTCTTTGTGACCTTATGAACATAATGGATAGAAAATAAATGTTATGGTGAGCCCTGTGGATTTCAATAAGTGGAAATCATTATCTCCACTGCTATTTGTGGTATGGTCCAGATGATCTTCCAATATGATTCATTTTTTTGGTAACGCTCTAAAATGATCTCTAAAAATAGATGAATGGTGTAGATAGTCCCGCTAGGGCGATGGGCCCATCTTGATGTATATGAGGCCCATTGTTGCGGCCCACGTTGATGTATATGAGGCCCATTGTTACAACCCATCTTGATGTATATGTGGCCCATGTGATACGGCCTATTATGATGTATATGTGGCCCATGAGTGAGGCCCGACGTGTCGTATATGAAGCCCATGTGATGCGGCCCACTTGATCTATATGAGGCCCATGTGATGCGGCCCATTGTGATATGTGAGACCCATATAATGAGGCCCAGTGTGATATATGTGAGGCATATGTGATGAGGCCCATTGTGATGTATATGAGGCCTATGTGGTGAGATCCATTGTGTTGTATATTGGGCTCTTGTGTGAGGCCCATTATGTTGTATGTGAGGCCCTTATGTGAGGCCATGGGCCCCACTATATGATAGGCTTTATATGGGCCACTCCTTGGGAGCGATGTTGGTTAAATGTCCACATTGATGGGCAATAGTGGTAAATGTCCACATTGTGACCATCCCTCGGGCCTCGTTAAGCCCATTTTTTATATGAGTAGGTCGTCTAGGCCCATCCTTAATATGAGGAGAGTACATCATCATCATATAATATGCTTAGTATAGCTCCACGATCCATGCCCATGCGCATCACATGTATGCTTGATTTGAGGAGTGATTGATCATAACACATGCCATTAAGCAGATTATTATGGAACTCCCTAAGAGACGGAGTTGTCTTACATGAGCGCGCGGTACGCGCAGGTTTGATGCATGACTGGATGGTATGACTCATGCATCTCGCATTCTGTGATATGACCACCATACGCCCTATCGACATCAGGGTCGTGGCCTCCATAGGCATATCATGGATGGCCAGATGAGACACCAGAAATGTTTAGTTCTAGCATATGGGCGTCATAGATGTCCCTATGTGAAAATCCCTAAACCCTCGAGGCTAGGGGACGCTTCAACGTCTAGACCGAGTGAATATCATGAGTGTATGAGGGCCGTATACCAGTAGACCACGTCTCCCACTATGTCGTGGTCGGTTGGATGGGGGTGTGACCTTACCCGCCTAAGTGAGGGGTAATATTTAGGTTGAGTTTGGTTAGCTTGAGGAATGGGCCCGCTTTCGACGAGTTGGGCCCGATATTGACAGGCGGATAATGAGGTCTCTTCCACTTACCCAGTTGTACGCTCGGATAGGGGCGGCAAGCTGGTGTAGAGTGTAATAGACCCCGGTGATGATCCCAGAGATGTACGGTACTGATATGTGGACTTATTGAGCAGGAGTTGCATACTCAGCATTTTATCCATTCATTCATTCATTCACTATCCACTTGGGCTAGTGGTACACAACTAAATGTTATGTGTACCTTCGCAATTGCCAGGATTTTGGTTGGTGCGCACGACTAACCTGAGATAAGGAGTTTACCACAATGAGTCTGACTATCCAAATTTAGGTATGGGACTGGTTTGGATAGAAGTCCCTTGTGATGGACCCCGTAGCCTACGATACTACGTACTATCATCCCAACTTCACACTCTAGCTTGGTCATTTCATTCGCATCACATATTGCATTGCATCCTCAACACATAGAATTTGGTTTACTATGCTTCTGTATTTCATAGCCTGAATAAGGTTGATGGTATTATGGACTTGCCAGGATCTGCATATTGCATTACATCTGCAGTATGTGACATTTTGGGTTGCTATGTCTCTGCATTTATATGGCCTAGATACGGCTAACGGTATTCGTGGACTCGTCAGGATTTACATATTGTATTGCATCTTTAGTATATGATATTTGGCTTACTATGTTTCCACATTGCTCTGATATTGCATACTTGGCACTTATCTTGCATACACACTTACACCACCCTCTAAGCTTACTATAAGCTTATGCACGATTGATGCGTACAGGTGGCGTTAGGTTGCAACAGCGTTAAGCTTGGAGCGTGCAACTGTCTTCTAGAGCTTTGATTTTTGACATATATATTTCTCTTTCAGCACTGTATCCAGCTGTTTATATTAGTGGATATGTAATGATGATGTTGCCTTTATGATTTGGGTAGACTTGTGGTTATCCTTATTATGAGATAAATGTACGTTGGAAAATCCTCCTTGTAGGATCTCAGGATCGAAATCTGGCGTATGGGCATTGGAAGCCGAGAATGGGGTACTACGAGGGCTGTCAGTACCGGATTCGGTGATCTAAAATTTTGTAAGCCCGATTTTCGAGTTTGGGGTGTGACAGAAGTTGGTATTAGAGCATAACTTGGGAATACCTTGAAAGTGCACTGGTTTGTCAATTAGCATGAGAGTTGAGTAGGTAAGACAAGTGGGCCCCATATGAAGATCATCAAGCGTCTGCCTCAACTAGATGTGCGCTCTGAACTCATCAAAGGTAAACTTAGCCTCACATCCCATGTCTCAAAACACCCAGGTAAATAAAAGCCTTAAAAGTCTTAGAACAACATAGGAAAGTCTGTCTGTAAACTTGAGTTTCAGAACAGGAAAATCTTTCAAGTTTTTCAGATAGTATTTGATGGTATCAAGTACACATCAATGGCATTGAACACTGATGATCGATGATATCGAAAACCACTCGATATCATTGAATTAGGCCATTCTATGTCCAGCAACCACAAAGTATTTTGGACAATATGTTCGATAATTAGAATAGCATTTCGATGATATCGAAATTCAAATATTGATCACATCGAAGGAGAATCGATGATATCGATTTACTTTGAGCCTTGTCCGGCAACTTTTGGAAAATATCCTAACATTGCTCGAGTAATCGAATCATCTTCGATATCATTTGAATTCAAACTTCGTTGATATCGATATGCATTTGATATCATCGAATTCGGTCAAGTCTTTTCCCAGTGAGCTTCAAAGGAAAATCATCTAGAAAGATCGAGGACTCGAAACCATACTCGATGTCATCGGAATTCAAATATCGATGATATCAAAGGTATATTGATGAGATCAAATCTAGACAAAACTATTCCAGCAATATTACAAGGTAAATCATATGGGAATGACCGAAGAATTGATATTAGCTCGATATGATCGTAATTCAAATATCGATGAAATCGATATATGATCGATGTTATCGAAATGGATCAAAGATTGTCCAACAAGCTCTTTTGACAATCATATGAAAATGATCGATGTATCGAACAAATTGTCGATGAAATCGGAATTCAAACTCTGATGACATTGAAGCCTGCTCGATAGCATTGATCCTCGGTCAAAAAGTTCCAGGTATATTCTTTAGTAGAGTTTGTATCATCGAACCTTACTGCCTTGAGAGAGTGTTGCATACTAATTACCCTAAACTCTTTTTCTCATGGAAGTTCATCCTTCAATCCACCCTCATCATTGATATTAAATAGAGTGGATTGAGGAATGAACTTCCCCATTCAAGGATCATCCAGCTACTACCTTAATGACAAATCATTGAGCTGTGATACCTTGAATGCTTGAATGCTTGGATTCACTCTTTTAAAATAGGAAAACATTTAATAGAGTAGGATTCTAACATAACCTTAACCCAACCCCTCGCCTTTATTTGAACATCATCAAGTGTTGCGGATCAAGGGAGCTGAAGAATCTTCATCATCAAGGAGGAGATCTTCATCAACGTGCTTAGCAGGGCTCACCTACTTATTTGTAAGTCATTAGAGTCCAGTGACCCTTTTGATCATTCCTTTTGTAGGTTTGGGTCAAAGGTGCTTCTCACCCCTCTCAAGTCCTTATAGGAGGCCTCTGACGGGAGAGTACGTGCAGGTGCTGTGTGTTGACCCTTGCTCTTGTGTAGGGCATAAACTCTACATTCCTTGTGTGGATCCTTGCCCTGGGTGGCCTAAAAGGGAGGTTCCTTATGTGGATCCTTGGCCCGTGTGGCCTAAAACTGAGGTTCCTTGTGTGGATCCTTTGCTCTTGTGTAGGGCATAAAACCTAGGTGCTTTGTGTTGACCTTTGCTCTTGTGTAGGGCATAAACTTGTGCCTCTGTGTAGGCATGTTAAGTACCTTGTGTAGGTTGTACTGGTTTGAGGTAAACCTGATTTAAAACCTCCGTTAGTGAAATCCGGTAGACTCAAGGGTTGAGTGCGTCTGTCGGGAGTGGAGTAGACATATAGCTGAACCACTAAAATGACTGTATTTGAGATTGTTATTTGCATATTCTCTTATTGTGTTTACTTTGAATGCTCACATGATACATGATTATTTAGAATTGATAAGTATCACATCTCACACATAGTCACTCAGTGCATCCATCATAGACTACATTTATATGTTGTTTAAATATTGAATAATCTTGTGATTGGATCCTTTATTTGGCTTGGAAGTCATTAGAGTTAAGTTGAAGATATCTTGATAAATTGTTATATTAGATCAAGATAATGGCAATAGGATTTTAAATTGTCATAAAATTTTATAAAGTCCTATTCACCCCCCTCTAGGATACTTTGACCTATTCTTACTTCTACTAAAGTGATCATTACCGCAATTTCAATTGGTATCAGAGCGGGTCTTTCTTAAGGGATTCACCGCCTAGAGAGTGATCTTGACTAAAGTTGGATTCATGGCCAAAGGAGAGGGCTCATCTGTAACTAGACGTCCTGTCTATGATGGTTCAAATTATACCTACTGGAAGGCTATGATGCACTACTCTCTGAGATCTTTGGATCATGACGTTTGGTACATTGTTGAAAACGGATATGTGCTGCCAACTGAACAAACGTACTTGAAAATGACACAACCATGTCCAAACTAAAATCCAAAGAAATGTGGACAGCATTCAATAAAGAAAAACAAACTTCTGAAGCAAAGCAATGAATGCTATCTACTGTGATGTGTCTCAAGAAGTGTTTAATCAAACAAGTATGTGTAGCACATCAAAACAAGCATGGGATTTGTTGGAAACAACCCATGAGGGAACCAACACAGTGAAAAGTCTAAGCTGTAGCTCATAACATCACAATTTGAACATCTTAGAATGGAGGAGCATGAGACTTTCATGGAATTCTTTACAAAACTGAATATCATATGTAACTCCATGGGTGGACTAGGAGAGAAGGTTCCGGTGTCAAAATTTTCTAGGAAAATAATAAGATCCCTACCAGAACGATTCAACTCCAAAGTAATAACTATTGAAGAGTGTAGAAATGTGGATGAAATGAAAGTAGAAGAACTCGTAGGTTCCCTACAAACATTTGAACTACATTTTAAATCTACTCCCAAATCTAAAAATAATGCTCTCAAAACTTCAAAACACATCCCCACAAATGAGGAAGATAAAATGAAAGGGAAAATGATGATGAAGAAGTGACTCTTTTGGCTCAATGGTTCAGAAAATTCTTCCATAAAAACTGTGGCCAACCATTTAAAGGGAAACAATTGGACAATAAGCATTATACAAGTAAACCTGTTAAAAGGTCCAAAGAGCCACAGTGTTACACGTGTCGAAAGTTTTTGCACCTATCCAATGAATGCCCCAACAGAAAAACCAAAGGAAAGGCTATGGCAGCCACTTGAGATGATACTGAAGAATCAAACTCAAACTTCAGTGGTTCAAAAAGTGATGGAGACTAGAAATCCCTGAAAATACTCATGGCCTCCACACCCACAAACATTTCATTGGTTATCGAGGAAATTGATGAATCGCGAGTCGAAGGGACCTTTCCATTAGATGAAGAGAAAGAAGAAGAAAAGGATAAATTATAAGATGCCTATAATCAAATTTACATACATAGCATTAACATCCTTAAAAGACTTGGGATTAGTGAAAATACGAATAAATTGCTGCAAATGGATCTAGATAAAACTTTAGAGACCAATACACACATAATTAATGATCTTCGGCAATACCACTCAGATAATGATAGGCTTGAAAGAATCAACTCATTTCTGAAATCTGAGTCGGTGAAACTAAACAAACAGATTGAGTCATTGAATGATGAAAACATGCGTCTTAAGAATGAGAATCGCATACTTATGTTTGATGTAGAAAAGTCTAAAAAATCTGTTAAGTTACAAATTCTCCAAAAGCAGTGAAAAATTAGAAAAACTTTTGGGAATGGGGAGACCACAAAAGGACAAAAGGGGATTAGGATATGAAAACTTCAAACCAATTCCTACCCTTGCAGCAAGAACAACTAGGAAAACAGCTGCTTCCGGAAGTAATACAAGGGTTACTCCTATTTGTCACTTATATGGAGATTCAGGACATTACAAATTTGATTGTCATACCTTTGATTGGACTCATCCTGATTCCGGTTTGAACTTTACTGGTAAATATAAACCAATCTAAAGAACAGTGCAAAATGTTAAGAGTCCACCAAGGTTCATACCCAAAGGTAAGAAATATCCCTCTCCACCTAAAATGACCAAGAAAATGGAGAAACTACTAAGTTAGGTGGCTCAACTGAATCAGAAAACAAATGAATTGATGAAACAAGGAAAAGTGATTCAGTTACCCAATGTACCCAGACAAGTTCCTAGCAAAATGAAAGAACCATCCTCATGCTTGCCACAAAATGGGTGGTTAAAGGAAAGAAAAATTGCCTAGTAACTCATTTAAGTCCAAAAATAGGCAATAATACTAAGTGGTACTTAGATAGCCGGTGCTCAAGACATGTCACAGGTGACAAGACACTTCTCTCCAACTACTCACCTCTTGATAATGGGAAGGTCACTTTTGGTGATGGAAGCACTGCTAAGGTACTAGGGCATGGAAATATTGTTGGATTAGAGAAGCTAAAAAATGAGAATGCCTTTTGTGTAGAAGGTCTAACACACAACCTTCTAAGAATCTCTTAAATATGTGACAATAAGCATGTAGTAACATTCTCCACACAAGAGTGCAAGATCTTGGACCTATCAGAAAAACTAATTATGAACGGTCTTCGCACTACTGATCAATGTTATGTTATTAGAGGCAACAGGAAGGATGATCCTTCTACCTACTAATATGGGAACATAGATAAGATGTCCAGGGTACAACATCTAAGCCTTGGACATACATATGTAAAAAGATGTATTTTTTTATGATTATCATGATATATCTGAGGATAATACTTGTAACGCCCTGAATTTCGAGGGTCGAGCAAAGCTCTACTCCTGAGATCAAGCACATCACTTATGCAACATGGATGATGACGTTCAGATTTCGTCCATATTAATGAGTTAAACATGAGTGGGATAATACTAAAACAACATATCATACTCCGGATATAATTAAATTAATAAGTGGAAGTCTGAAGCATATATATATATATATATATATATATATATATATATATATATATATATATATATATATATATATATTTAAGTGTGTAAGTATTTCACAACCTCCAGAGTATGAGTATGTAACCAGGTTGAATATGTACATGTATTGTTTTAAAATATACAAAAGGTGGAAATGTAAGATGTTCAACTAAGCCAAATATCTCAGTGTTTCCCGCGTGTCGGCACGGGATCTACATAGACCCGCCCGAGAGCTGAAAGTAGGAGAACTCTACCTCATCCATACAATCCTGCTCCGTTGCATAGACTTCATCATCACCTACATCTAAACCATTGTCTGCTTGGTATTTTAAAACACCGTCCTAAGGTGGGAGTGAGTGATCAACTTAGTGGTACTATAAGGCAAAGGTTAACATGTTATTAAGTTAATCAAGAAGTAATGATAAAGCAATATAACAATCACTTCTTAACTACTCTTGTTAATGCAGGAATGGAGTGCAAGTAATGATGTATGCACTCACATCAAAGCTCCCTTAACAAGTGACACTGACACCAATTTTCACATATGAGAACACTGCCTCCTGTGTGACTTCCTCACCTTTAAAGCACGTCCTAACTTATGCAGTGCAATGCATGTTCATGTTAGCTCAGTAGTTAATTAGGCTTATTCATGCAGCAAATTTGGGAAGCTAGGGTACCTCCCTTTATATCATTGACCTGAACCGAAGGATTCATCTAGGTTCGTCACTCGTAGTCAAGCAAGAGGCATGTATTTTCTTGATAGTTGAGCTAATAATAAAAATGTTGGTGCTCGACTGAAGGGAAGACATAGTTTGATCCGATGGGACAAGCAAGAGGCATGCAAATCACAGTCTCGAACTCGAGACTATGGTATGGGATATCCTCATCGGAGCATTGAATGTCTATGATCGGGATATCTAGCTCTTGACGGTTGACTACTTCAATCGAAAAGATTTGTTCGGGATCATCCAGAACTGTCAGCACCTTGTCTCCGAAAATGTACTTGGCCTTTTGGTAAAGAATTGAAGAGAGAGCCTTGACTCTATGGATCCAAGACCGATTAGGGAGGAGATGAAATGAAGTTGTTGATCTGAAAAGTGATAGTTAATGCTTTGGGGCTAATCAAGATCTCGACGTCAATCTCTCCCTCGACCTTTCTCCTAGAGCGGGAACCACTCGTCCTAGACTCTTCTCTTGAAGGATTGAAGACTGAGTAGAGCTATGTAAATCCTTTTGAGTACTAGAATGTCCTTCATGGAAAGTTACCGCATGATTAAAGTTGGGCCCTGATTTTGCTAGGGCATGTGGTATGTTGATTGGGGAAGGAGATTTTTCTTGGAGCAAGGGTTGGATAGGCAGATGGTGCCCCATGTGAGACAGAGGATGTATGGATTTGATTGATTGGGGATGTCTCTGAGGGCACGGAGATTGGACCGGCTGGAGATGCCCCTTGCATATTTAAGAGCAAAGAGATTGGACTGGCAAGGTGCGCCCCTTTTAGACTTGGGGGCATGGAGACTGGACCAGCTAGAGATACCCCTTACATATTTAAGAGCGACTGGTAGGGTGTGCCCCTTATAGACTTGGGATTATTGGACCGGCTGGGATCACAATCCTTTGGTTATCAATCAAATCTTGGACTGCATGTTTCAGGGTGAAACAACGGTCCGTTGTGTAGCCTACGGATTGGTGGATGCACAGTACTCATTCTCATTATAATTTGGTGGCAGAGGGTTTGGTGGAGGCTTAGGCAGTAGAGGAGTAAGTATTTGCCTTTGGACTAGCATGGCTAGTATTTCAATATAAGTTTGGGCTATCGGTGTAAACTACCTAGGCTTCCATGCCCTTCCCATCTGTTGACCATGATTGGGATACTGAAGATTCTTCCTTTGTTGTTGTTGTTGCCATTGTCCCTCTTGAGGGGCGAATTGAGCGCCTTAGGTAAAGGCGATAAGATTGTCTTCTTCTGTTAGATGGAGGTTAGGAACACTTCTGTCTCCATTCTCGTATCCAGTAGGCCTTCCTTCCACTATCCGTTGTACTGGGGAGGCCTGATGAAGCCACCAAGGGGAGATCGTTCCATCTCTTATTCCGGCTTTGACTTGTTCCCCAGCACGGATGAGTTGGGTAAAGTTGGCATATGGATAGGAGATGAGGTATCCAGAGATACTCGGGTTTGCCAAGTGGATGATCATGAAGATTTGCTCCTTGTCATCAATGGGTGTTTTCATTCTGGTGGCCATGGCCCGCCACCGTCCAACGTAAGTTGATAATGACTCATCGTTCATCTGCCTTAGGGCAGCAAGATCCGCCCTCTTGGGCGCTACATTAAGATTGTACACGAAATGATCAATTTAATTATCTCTGGAGTATGATATGTTGTTTTAGTGTAATCCCACTCATGTTTAATACAATTATATGGACAGCATTTAAACATCATTATCTATGTTACATAAGTGATGCGTTGGATCTTGGGAGTTGAGCTTTGCTTGACCCTTGAAATCCGGGGCGTTACACAATATCCTCACCCTCGAGATACTAAAGTTCACTATAAAATAGGTTTTTCAAGGTTCACCTAAAACCTTCACAATTGTATCTTTCAAGTGGGCTTACACAATTCAAAAACCCCACACTCTGAGATTTTCTGGAACACTTCAGACAAACCAAAAAGGAAAGAGAGATTTTTCTAGCACAACCTCAAAAACCAAAAAGAGATTTACTAAAATGTAAACATACTTATCTGGATATTCTCCTTTGATGAAGCCCGGTAGAACCAATACGAAGTAGATGTTCAATGTCCACATTCACTTATGAAAGGGTTCTAAGTAGCTTAATTTGATTTTGATCTCAAGAGAGGGGAAAACTTAAATCCCTTCTTCAATTAAGATTGGAATAGAGAATTCAAAATCAAATGCAAAAAACTAAATTAAAGAGATATTAAATGAACACAATATAGCTTAAGAATATCACAAACTTATCTCTTAGAGTGGTGTCTTGATTTTGCTTGAATGACTTACCAAACTCTGAAATTCGTGCTCAATTTATAGGCACAAATATTGTTCACTTGATTGGCTCAGAGGTCAGCTCGACTGGTCGAAGGACCAACAAAATGTCAAATATTTCAGGTGCGATAAGATAAGACCAACAAAATGTCAAATATTCGACTGGTCGAGCCCTACACTCGATTGGTCGAGCCCTGCACTCGACTGGTTGAGTGGGACCAAGAATGATTGCTGGACTTTGAGTCGAGCATGCTTGACTGGGCGAGCACTGTTCACTCGACTGGTTGAGCAGTCTCCAGAATTGGTCAAGGGTCCAACAGAAAATCTTGAAAATTAGTAACAAACCTTGTACTGGTCGAGGGAATTCTTGGACTGGTCGAGTCAGTGCTTAGACTAGTCGAACATAGGCATAGACTAGTCGAGTAAAAGCCTATAAAATTATATACTGACCCAATTTAAGTATGCAATCAATATGACCTAACATATGGTCAATATAGGGTCATTCATACCTTATCGGTGAAGATTGAACATTGAAACATTGTTCGCTTTGGTTGATAGCTTATCTTGAAGTTCTTTGAATCTTGTCATCTTAAAGTACTTTGAAGTTGAACATGTATTCTTAAGTAATACACACTGTCTTGACATAGTTGAAGCTTGAAAACTTAAAGTAGTACTTGATGTTGTACTTGAATCTCTTATTCTTGTACTTGAACTTCTTGAACTTGAATTTGAGATGCTTGAACTTGAATTTGAACTTCTTGAATGTAGGCAAGAATGATATAAAGTTGAGCTACATAAGATACAGATTCCAAGAGTTTTTGGCACTACAAAATTTTACAAATCTAAGATAGCATTTACAATCTCCCCCTTTGTCAAATTTGTGACAAAACCAAATAAGTAATATGATGCATAATACACATAGTAAAGAATCATATATGCACAACAAAGAATCATGCACCGGTTACAACCTGGTCAAAGAATCATGCACCAGTTACAACCTGGTCAAAGCAATACTCCCTCTCAATATATTACTCCATAGAAACCAAGTGGAGACAAGAGGAGATTAAAAATCACCTGACCACACTTCTCCACATGTCTACAGTTTTAACTCTATAGAATCCAATATCATTATGAAATAGGCATATCAACATTCTCCCCCTTTTTGTCACAATATGACAAAGGAAAGAACCTAGAAATGATGATGGAGACAAAAGAACAATGAGTAATGATAGAAAGAAGTGAGTTCAAATAACATAAACCATTTAAACATGTTTAAGCAGATAAAGTTTTTTAAAAACAAGTATAAAAGTTATTACAGATCAGAAATTCAAAACTAATCAGAACCAGAGGAAGGAGCAGGTATGGAAGGATCGATATGATGTAGTCCCTTGTTAATGTGCCTCAGATATTTACGCATGTATTTAAATTGAGATACTTGGGACACATCTCAATCTCATCAAAGATGTCGTCTATATTGACATCATCTGGAGGCAAAGCATCTTTTTCTTCATTTGCTTCAGCTGCTCCTTCAGCACCTACATCAACTTCGCCTGGGGCCAACTTCAAATTCATCTTGTTAATGTTAGAATTGTTGAAGGGTAGATGGTGAATAGGAGCTTCTCCAACAGGTTTAACCACTAGACTATGGGTGGCTAAAACAGTCATAAAATAAGCAAAGGGTATATCACTGTGACCTAGATGGAGACGGAACTGAATCATGATATAATAGATAAGTGAAGGGAGACACACAGAGACTCCAGTAATAATAGAATGAAGAATATGAACCATGAATGTAGTAAGTTCGATTTTGTTACCAGATTTAGGGTAGACATTTGAAAAGAAAATCCGATGAAGAACTCTGTATCTGGGTAACATAAGCTTAAAAGCGAGTAGATTCCCAGTACTCCATTCCGCATCCATATTACATAAATCTCTAGTGAGCATTCGCTTCTCAGATTCAGACGATTTTGCTACAAGAGTATTAATGGGAATACCGTCATCATTAACTGGAAGATCCATTAATCCAGAAATGAGATGACCGTCCACATCAATTGGACCTTCTCTAGTAGAAATAGTAAATGTAAGATTCTCAGTAGAGAAGTCAGTAATACAAGCATACATGGCTTGCGCAATAGAGTGGAATGTCGGACCGCCCCAAAGTAAAATGTTATCCCATCCTACAGATTGAAGGAGTGGAAGGATACCAAAAGGTGCCAAATGATCAATGTTAACTGTCCGTTCAACTATCACGTTGCGTAAGCGAATATCCAACACATACTCGGGATCTTCCTCGGGTGACCGAAAATGCCACACCGTGATAGGAGCGGAACGAGAAGAAGAGGGACCACGAGATCCTTTCTTCCTGTTTCTACTCTCTATTGCAACAATGAAATCAAGAAATATAAGGATTGCAAAAGAGGCAAGAAGGGTTTCAAGAAAATCAGATTTTTAGCTAAAAAACCCAACAAACAACCATAAACCTTGAAATAAACAACACAAACAAGGAAATGGAAGATCAAAGAACTCAAATCTATAAGGAAATTGAAAATGAAGCACTAACCAAAGAGCAATCGAAGATGGGTTCGACCGGTCGTGGTAGGACTTGTTGGAGAAGAAGAACCAAGTGAAGAAAAAGGTGTTTTTCCTCAAATAAAAAGCAAAACTCGAGTTCCACGACTAGTCGTGTACATACTCAACCGGTCGAACCACGACTGGTCGAGTGTGTACTCGACTGGTTGTGCAGCACTAAAAATTTATAATTTTTTATCTATTTGAATTTTTTAAAATTTTCAAGATAATAAATATATACATTATGACACAAAAAGGCACAAATCATCAGTTCATATTGCACATACCAAGATCAAATTTCAATTTTACAAACCTATTTTTATCGAGCAATTTTATGAATATGTCTGCAAGTTGATTCTCAGTCAGAATATATTCCAATGAAATTATCTTGTCTTCCACCAATTCACGAATATAATGATACCTAATGCCAATATGCTTAGTTCGTAAATGCTGAATTGGATTTTTAGAAATATTAATTGTGCTTGAATTGTCACAATATAAAACCATGGATTCTTGCGCAATTTTGTAATCGCTTAGCATTCTCTTCATCCACACAAGCTGAGTGCATGCATTACCAACAGCAATATATTCAGCCTCAACTGTGGAGAGCGATACGGAACTCTGTTTCTTATTTAGCCAAGAAACCAAACAGTTCCCAACATAGTAACAACCACCGATGGTTGATTTACGATCATCAATGTTACCAGCCCAATCAGCATCTGTGTAACCAACTAATTGCACACTAGTATCATGTGTATACCAGAGACCAAGATTAGTTGAACTAGAGATATAGCGCAAAATGCGCTTAACAACAATCAGATGTGACTCTTTAGGGTCAGATTGATATCTAGCACAAATTCCTACGCTAAAAGCAATATCACGTCGGCTCGCAGTTAAATAAGGTAAACTACCTATCATACTGTGATACAACTTAGGATCCACACTCTTACCTGTTGAATCCTTAGAGAGTTTTAGAGTAGCACTCATTGGAGTATCAAAATTTTTCCCACTCTCAAATCTGAACTTTTTAACTAAGTTCCGAGCATATTTGGTTTAAGAGATAAAGAATCCATTAGGGAGCTGTTTGACTTGCAACCCTAGGAAATAGTTTAGTTCTCTAACCATACTCATTTCAAATTTAGATTTCATAAGATCTGCAAACTTAACAGTCATGTTAACATAGGTAGATCCATAGATAATGTCATCAACATAGATTTGCACTATAAGAATGTGATCATTATGTTTCTTTACAAATAATGTCTTATCAACACTTCCTATTATAAAGTTATGACTTAGTAGAAACTTAGTCAACTTTTCGTACCATGCCCTGGAAGCTTGTTTCAAACCATAGAGTGCTTTTTTTAGGAAATAGACATGATTAGCATGCTTAAGGTCTTCAAAACCCTTTGATTGTTCAACGTACACTTCTTTATGCAAATCGTCGTTTAAGAACACACTCTTTACATCCATTTGGTATATTTTGAATTTTTTAAAGCACACAATGGATATAAATAGTCTGATTGATTCAAGACAAGCTAATGGGGCAAAGGTCTCATTATAATCAATGCCTTCAATTTGAGTGTACCCTTGTACAACCATCCTACCCTTGTTTCTAATAATATTACCAAGTTCATCAGACTTATTTTTTAAAATTAATTTTGTTCCGATAATGTGTTTATCTTTTGGTCTTGGAACTAAGTATCAAACATCATTTCTAACAAACTGATTTAGCTCTTCCTGCATTGCAACAATCCAGTTTTCGACAGTAAAAGCTTCTATTATGTTAGCCGGTTCTATCTGAGATGTAAAGCACACGTAGTTGCACATATCTTCAAATTGTTTACGAGTGCGCACACGAGTGAGAGGGTTTCCAAGGATTTGATCAGATGGATGATCTTTAATTGTTCGCAGTTCAGTATTATTTTGACTTGATGAAGAGTCTGGTTTATCAAATAAAAGGACTTCATCATTTTCTGAACTTGAGACAGGTGTATTCAAGTGATCATCTATAACCACATTAATGGACTCTTAAATTACATCGCTCCTCTTGTTAAGAACTCGATACGCTCTACTATTCAGAGCATACCCTAAAATATCCCTTCATCACTTTTAGTATCAAATTTACCCAAATTTTCTCGGTCACTTAAGATGTAGCACTTGCTGCCGAAAACTCGAAAGTACTTGACAGTAGGCTTCTTATCAAACCACATTACATAAGCCATTTTACTATTTCATTTTCTAGTATAAACATGGTTAATTATATAACAAGCTGTTGAGGGTCGGATATTGCATATTAGACCTTGATTAGTACCTAATTTTATGTACATGATAGTGCTTAATGTCATATGTTGATGGTATTTTGCTGCAGGATGCAATTATGAGCGTGGATTGAAAAAAGGAGCTTAAAGCATGGATTTAATGCTCTGATGACACCAAAGTCAATGGACGGACTCCAGGGACTGAGATCGACAGAGTTGCACGCTGGAGATCAAAGAAAACCAAGAAACTGAAGCTTAAGTGGCCCAAAATTGGTCCATAATGCAGGATCACATGGTTTCCGCCATTAGATTGACTCAAAACTTCATACATGTGATGGAGGCCGTAAATTAACCGTACATATTAAATTTCAGCCATTGAAGATCTCGGAAAGTGGTCCAACGAACAGATCAGCCCATTAATTTCCAATTTGGGGTCCACCTGATAAGCGGATATGCCAGAAAGTTGGCCTCAACCCCTTATATTTGATGGGAAAATGGATGGATGGAGCAGATGTTTCAAAAACATCTCTGTGGGACCCACATGTACCGTACGTGTGTACGGTGTATAAGCGCACCGGGTGTGCACCAATCCACTCAAAAGTCGGTCAGCGGCGCTGACCGACTTCTTTTTTAAAAAAAATTGAAAACGGAAACTTCCGTTCTCTGCTTCGCAACCGAAACCGTCGGTTTCTGCTGTGGGTCCCACCCATCGTCCAAACGGACAATCTGGACTGTCCATTAGCTTCACATGGCCCAGCTTACCAATGCCTAGCTGACATAATTTGAAGAAATGAAGAGAGTGGATCCTAGTCGTTCAAACATCGGATTGGACGCTAGAACATGAAAACCAGTGGACTGCACCAGAGCCCATCCAAAACTGACCATAACCGACCGAAAATTCATGGGGAATCCAGTGGTCGGTTCGGATTTCTCAAAAGAATAGGGAAATGGGCCCCACCACTGTCACAGCGGAAGAGAGCCGCAGACTCTGTTGCAGCGCCCGGAAACCGATCGATTTCGGGTCGGTTGCGCGTTCAGATCAGTGATCAGATGGATGATCTGATCCGTCCATCGTGGCCCATCCACAAATCCCCCAAGGGATGTTGCCTCTTTGAAAAGAAAGCAAACCAGATGGGAGTTTTTGGTTGCTGTTTTTTCAATGCGAAACTGCTATCGCTGCATCCGTGATACGTCCGTCTTCTGCTGCGAAACAGAAGGACCGACGCTCTCCTTCGTCCCTGGCAGCTATAAAGAGAAGAGGAAAGAGAGAGTCAGATCAAATCTACGGCTGTGGAGTTGAACAAGGAGAGAGAGAAGAGAGAAAGAGCTTAAGTTGTTTATTTTATTTCTTTTCTTTTTCTTTTAATTTTCCTATGAATTCTATGGAATCTAGCTTATCCATGTTAGGCTAAACCCCTTAGCTAGGGCTAAGGGGTGAAGCTTGTAGCTCGATGGGTCTGTTTGTATGGTTATGATTCATGTTAGACTGAATGGTTGGTTGATTGCAGGTAGATCAATGGGAATACTTCTGGTTTTTAATGATTTTCTGTGACTAATATTACATTAGATCTGTGATGGCTTGAGTTTTCCTTTTGCTTAATTCTGATTATGGGGTTGGGAAGCCCTGTTGTTCACCATCGTCTCCTAGGCATGGTTGGATGACGGAACTCTTCCTGACGTTCATACATCATACAGATCGGTTGTGGATTGGTTGAACTCTGTTGTTGGCTTTGTCTCATAGGCATGGTTTTGTGATGGAATACATTCTGATTTATAACCGTCTGATCTATTGAAACTGCATTAACTAAGGTTCAATCTTGCTATCTTTTACCATAGAATTTCCTGATCTCTACAAGTGGATCCCCTGAATCCCTAGTTCCCTTCTTTGAATTCTTTAAATTTAGATTAATATTTCACCATTATTCTTCAAAACACAATTGGTTTAGATTTCATCTTAGCCTATTTCTAGATCTGGTTATTTTCAGATAACGTACAGGTTTCAATCCCTGTGGATTCAACCTCGGTCTTACCGAGTTATTACTACATCACAACCCTATACATGGGGAGTGAACAAGTTTTTGGCGCCGTTGCTGGGGATTGACGGCTACGTTTCCTGAAGATAACTGGTTTTAGGATTAGTTTGACATTAGGACCTTTTTTATTCTTAGGTTTTATTTTTAGAATTTCCTAATTCAGGTTTTTCTTAAATTTTTAGAAATTTTATATTTAAAGTAACTTTCTATTTTTACATGATTTTCCCTTTTTAGAAACTGACCCAACTTTCTTATTTTGTAGGATTCTGAGATAGGTTTCTAAATTGGTAATTTCTCTTTTCCTTGTTATTTCTAGATTAGGATTCCTTTTTAGCAAGTTTCTAATTCTAACTCTTTTAGAATTTAATTTTGTTTCTTATTTTATTTTTAGAAACTTTCTATTTAAAGACTTTCTGTTTAGAAACTAACTTTCCTGTTTTGTAGGCCTTTCAGAAATTTCTAATTCGGTAAGATCTTTCTAGATTCTACTTTCTATTTTAAGAATTTCTAGTTTAAGAACTTTCCTCTTTTGTTTTAGAAATTTTATACTCTCTTAGGAATTTCTCTTTTTCTAAATTAGAAACTAGTTTACTGCTATTTCTCTTCTTTAGATTTTCTAATTTTAGGTTAGAATTTCTCTACTTTCTATTTTTAGAACTTTTCTATTTCTAGGTTTTCATTTATTTTAGAAATTCTTTCCTTTTTAGAAACTCACATTACTTTCTATTTTAGGATTAGGATTTCTAATTTAGAACCTTCCTCTTTTGTTTTTAGAAACTAGGTTAGTTATTTTCCTTTTTAGAGACTCTTTCTAATTTTAGAAACTAACTTATTCTTCCTTTATTTTTTTTAGAAACTTCCTAATTCTAGGTTTAGGAAACTTTCCTTTTATAGAAACTAACTTTGTTTCCACCTTAGAATTTTCTAACTTTAGAATTTCTATTTTTAGGAACTAATCTCTTTTTGGTTTCTTTTTGCAGGTTCTTAATTTAGGGACTCCAAATTTGGTAACTTCCTTCCAACCCTCTCTTTCTTTTTAGATTTTTATTTCCCTTCTTAGAATTAGGTTTAGACTTTGATTGAGGGTTGTGAGTGTTTCATGCCCAAGTGGGCTCGTGACAACACTCGACGTCTCTTGACTGAAGGAGGATTAGTTGAGGGGTTAACTGTCCATCGCAGGACTAGACACCGCTCGAATTCCCCTGAGTTAATTGAAGATATGGCTAAAAATCAACCTCGTCTACCCCAACCTAGGGTAGAAGATGTCCAGGATGAGAATGAGGTGCATCAAGCACCCCCGCCTCGTACCTTACGAGATTACTTACAACCGGCGGGGGTGAGTACGCCCTCATGCATGGTTTTTCAGGAGAATGCAGGACATATGGATATCAAGCCAGGGGTGATCCAACTCCTTCCTAAATTTCATGGGCTTGAGTCAGAGAATCCATATCTACATCTGAAAGAATTCGATGAGATCATGACTACCCTATACTTTCCTAACGTGTCTGATGACACGGTCAGGTTAAAACTCTTTCCCTTTTCTTTGAAAGAGAAAGCCAAGACGTGGTTACATTCATTACGTCCTCAATCTATTGGCAGATGGAATGACATGACAAGGGAGTTCATTAAAATATTTTTTCCATATCATAAGACGAACACCCTTAGGAAGTCGATCATGAACTTCGCCCAAAGGGAAGATGAAACATTCTTCCAATGTTGGGAGCGGTTCAAAGATCTTGTCAGCTCATGCCCACAACATGGTTTTGAAACGTGGCGCATCACGAATTTTTTCTATGATGGACTGACATCTCCCATGCACCAATTAGTTGAGACAATGTGTAATGGGGAGTTTATGAATAAAGGTGTCGATGAGGTGTGGGACTATTTTGATAAACTTGCTGAGAACACACAAACATGGGACATCTCCCCTAGACCGAGTACTACGCCTAGGCCAACTCATTCCAAAGAAAAAGGTGGAATGTACCTCCTGAAAGAAGATGATGATATTAACGCCAAGGTAGCCAATCTCACTCGAAAACTCGAGGCCATGGAATTAAAGAAGGATAAGGCCAAGGAAATTGTTTGTAGCATTTGTGGTTGCAACATTCACACTACTGAGAATTGCCCAACTATATCTTCCTTTCAAGAGGTATTGAATGAGCAATCCAATGCTGTAAGCAATTACCAAAGACCTTTTAGTGGGCCCACCTCTAACACATACAATCCTGGCTGGAGAAACCATCCAAACTTCAGTTAGAGGAATGAACAAACCGCTACACCTCAAGGTTTCCTAAATCAAAATCCAACTCAAGAGAAACCTCAAGAGGATCCGGTTCTGAAACATTTTCAAAAGCAAGAGCTTTTCAATCAGGGTATGCTACAGGCCTTTCAAGACCTTACAAAAGCAATACAAGGACTTAAGGCTGAAAATGCGATTGGGAACAAGGGGAGCTTCCCAGCTCAACCTCTTCCCAATCCTAAATCGCAATATGAAATTAGCGACCCAAGCTCTTCAAATCAGATGGAGCAAGCAAAATCCATCACCACTCTTAGGAGTGGAAAAATCATTGACAAAACCATTCCGGTTAGGGCTGAAAAGTCTAAGGACCCGAAAGTGGATAAAGAAGATGGATCTAGCCATGCCCCACTAGAGTTAGAACTGGAACCTCAAGGAAAGCCGGTTGCTCCATTTCCCCAACGGTTGGTTGCACTAAAACCGCTCTCTAACTCTCAGGATATTCAAGAGGTGTTGAAACAAGTGAAGATCAACATACCTCTACTTGATGCCGTGAAACAAATACCTTCCTATGCCAAATTCTTGAAAGACTTATGTACGACCAAAAGAAGGCAAAATATCCAAAAGAAAATCTTCCTGACTGAGAAAGTGAGTGCCATCCTAAAGCAAGATGTGCGGCAAAAATTCAAAGACCCCGGTAGCCCAACCATATCATGTGTAATTGGGGACTATCGAATTGATCACGCACTTCTTGACTTAGGAGCGAGCGTTAATCTTATTCCCTACTCGGTATATAAACAGTTGGGTTTAGGTGAATTAAAACCCACCTTAACTACACTACAACTTGCTGATCGCTCTGTTCGTGTACCAAGAGGAATAATTGAGGATGTGTTGGTCCAGGTTGATCGATTTTACTACCCAGTAGATTTCATCATCCTGGATACCGAACCCATCAACAATACAAGCACTCAGATTCCCGTCATTCTTGGTTGCCCATTCCTTGCCACTTCAAACGCAATTATCAATTGCAGGAATGGTGTCATGAGTATGTCTTTTGGGAATATGACATTAGAAATGAATATCTTTTTCAACACTGGCAGACGGGTAGAGGAAGATGATGATATCCACGATATTAACATGATCGATACTTTCGTGGAAGATAGGACACCCATTACCTTATCCTCTGATCCTCTAGAGACATGCCTGGCCCACTCCCATGAGTTTGATGATGACATAATTAGGGAGACGTGTGCCAGGCTTGATGCGGTACCGGTACTTGAAGTTAACCGGTGGAGACCTCAATTTGAAAAGTTACCCCACACTGATGAAGTGTCTCTACCGTCTAACCTCAAGCCACCGAAGCTTGACCTAAAACCTTTGCCCTCTGATTTAAAATATGCATACTTAGGTCAAGATGAGACATACCGGTGGTGATTTCTGCCCACCTTGAGAAAGAACAAGAGAGTATGCTTATATCTACTCTCCTGGAGCATAAGGGAGCCCTTGGATGGACAATCGCGGACCTCAAGGGAATCGACCCCTCATTTGATTTGTACTCACCGCATATATCTTGAGGATAATGCGAAGACAGCTCGGCAACCACAACGTAGACTAAATCCAAACATGAAGGAAGTGGTTAAGGCCGAGGTTCTTAAACTATTGGATGTGGGTATCATATACCCTATATCTGATAGTCAATGGGTGAGTCCAACTCAGGTGGTTCCTAAGAAGTCCGGGATCACCATCGTAGTCAATGCCAATAATGAACTCGTGCCGACTAGAGTCACTACTGGTTGGAGGATGTGCATTGACTACAGAAAATTAAATACCGTTACGAGGAAAGACCACTTTCCTTTACCCTTCATTGATCAGATCTTGGAAAGGTTAGCTGGTCATTCCTATTACTGTTTCCTTGACGGGTATTCGGGCTATAACCAGATAGAGATCGCCCCTGAAGATCAAGAAAAGACTACGTTTACATGTCCCTACGGCACATTTGCTTACCGAAGGATGCCGTTTGGACTATGTAATGCTCCTGCCACCTTTCAGCGATGTATGATGAGCATATTTTCTGACATGGTGGGGCAATATTTAGAGGTCTTCATGGACAATTCCTCTGTCTTCGGTCCATCTTTCAGCGAGTGCTTGGAAAGTCTTAAATGTGTGCTGAAAAGATGTGAAGAAAAGAACTTGGTACTTAATTGGGAGAAGTGTCATTTCATGGTTCAGAAGGGAATTGTCCTTGGACACATTATTTCATCCAAAGGAATCGAGGTGGATAAGGCAAAAATCGATCTTATCTCTAACCTACCTCCACCCAAGAATATAAGGGACGTGCGATCCTTCTTAGGACACGCCGGGTTTTACAGAAGATTCATAAAGGACTTTAGTCTCATCTCTCGTCCTCTATGTAATCTACTTCAAAAGATGCACCATACGAGTGGACTGAACCATGTCAGGAAGCTTTCACTAAGCTTAAGGGCATATTGACTAGTGCACCCATCATACAGCCACCTGATTGGAGCATTCCTTTTGAACTTATGTGCGACGCGTCTGATTATGCTCTTGGGGCAGTTCTAGGCCAGAGAAAAGATAAGAAACCCTACGTTATTCATTACGCGAGTAGACTCTAAATCCTGCCCAAGTGAACTACTCGACTACGGAAAAGGAACTCTTAGCCGTAGTGTTCGCCTTGGACAAATTTAGGTCCTACTTGATTGGATCCAAGATCATTATTTACACTGATCACGCAGCGCTTAAGTATCTTCTGTCTAAGAATGATGCTAAGCCCCGCCTGATAAGATGGATCCTCCTACTCCACTCCAGAATTTGACCTAGAAATAAGATAAAAAGGGAGTAGAGAACGTAGTGGCTGACCATCTTTCTCGCCTTAATCCCTCTGATTCCTTTGAGACGACACAGATTAATGACATGTTCCCTGATGAACAATTGTTCAGAGTCTCTCATTCACCTTGGTTCGCTGATATCGCCAATTATCTTGCCACAGGTTCCATACCGACACATTGGACTGCGCAAGATAAGAAGAAATTTTTCACCGAGGTGCGCAAATTCTTCTGGATGATCCATACTTGTTTAAATATTGCCCAGACCAAATCTTGAGGAGATGTGTGCCAGACAATGAGCATCAGAGTGTCATCTTTTCTGTCACTCACAGGCCTGTGGTGGTCACTTTTCTGCAAAAAAGACCACGGCCAAAATTTTGCAGTGTGGCTTCTATTGGCCCACTATGTTCAGGGACACTCATGAGTTTTGCAAAGCTTGTGAGCGTTGTCAGAAATTGGGAGCATTGTCCCGTCGAAATATGATGCCCTTGAATCCCATTCTTATCATAGAGGCATTTGATTGCTGGGGCATCGATTTCATGGGGCCATTCCCCCAATCTTTTGGGAATTTATATATTTTGCTTGCCGTAGACTATGTCACTAAATGGGTCGAAGCGATTCCGTGTCGAACTAATGACCATCGCACGGTCATTAAATTCCTGAAAGAAAACATCCTTTCCCGATTCGGAACGCCTCGAGCCATCATTAGTGATGGGGGCTCACACTTTTGTAATAGACCATTCGAGAGTTTAATGAAGAAATACGGTATCTCTCATAAGGTGAGCACCCCATACCACCCACAGACAAGTGGGCAAGTTGAGATTTCCAATAGGGAGATCAAACACATTTTGGAGAAAACGGTTAACCCTGACCGTAAGGATTGGTCAATTCGATTGACCGATGCCTTATGGGCATACCGTACTGCTTTTAAACCCCTATTGGAATGTCTCCCCTTAGACTCGTCTATGGGAAGGCTTGCCACTTGCCTGTGGAGTTGGAACATAGAGCTTACTGGGCATCAAAAATCTAAATTTCAATCTGAACAACGCTGGCTCGCTACGCAAACTTCAATTAAATGAACTTGAAGAAATCCGGAACGACGCGTACGAGAACTCGAGAATTTACAAGGACAGGATGAAGGCGTTTCATGACCAACACATTCTACGAAAATCATTCACGCCAGGTCAAAAAGTCCTTTTGTATAATTCTCGATTACATCTCTTTCCGGGTAAGCTTCGATCTCGTTGGACCGGTCCTTACATTGTCGTTACTGCATATCCTCATGGGGCCGTCGAGATAAGAGACCCCGACAATGGCAAGGAGTTTAAAGTAAATGGACATCGCTTAAAGCCATTTGTCGAGAAATTTGATTCAGAGGACATGTCCATGCCTCTGACTGATCCTGTTTACCAGGAATGATCTCCTAGTCTGATGGAGGTATAGGTAGGTTTATTGCTTTCATCGGATTAGGGTAGTTTCTTTAGTCTATCTGAAGACGTTAAACTTAGCGCTCCTGGGAGGCAACCCAGCTTTTGATTTCATGATTAGTTAATTCAATGTTTGTGGGTAACATTGCTGCAAACCCTCACGAGACTACAACTCGTCCACTCGGGGCAACCTAGGGGTTTAAAGGCTTATTGCATACGCTAAATGCAATCGAGAGCACCTGCGAAAGTGTTATAGGTAAGATTTTATTTTTATTATGCTTTCTCTCTTGGGTTGACTTGCTTTCATGTTGATACCTTTTTGGAAAAGCCCCTTGATTCTTTCGTCCAGGTACTATCTCCCCATCACTTCTCATTTACTTTCGTTGTCCCATGTGCATTGCATGCTTATACCTTTTACATTGAGGACAATGTAGATTTTAGGTTGGGGTGGGAGATTAGGTTTCCTAATCAGTTTTTTTTTTTAGTCTTGAGCAAAAATTGTGAAATTTTTTAAAATTTTCTGGAATTCTGTGAATTCGAGTGATTTTTTTGACGGCCATCTAGGCACTAAGAATTTCAAGATACATGATGTTGGTAATTATGACTCTTGGATTCAGTGTTTGTTAGATTTCACAATAAGTTCAAACTGAATCTAGGATAAGAAGTTTTAAACATTGATTGAGTCATGATTCCATAAGACACATCCTGCTTGCACATTAAGGTTTCAGTTCAATATTGAAGGATTGACTTGGTGATCAGTAAGCATGAAAGGAACCAACCTGGGGAATTTGTCCATCATGTTCAATAAGAAGAATGAAAAAAAATGAGAAAACCCAGCTACAAGATAGCTGCCTGCGGAAAGGATTGAGCGAATGGACTTCACCATGGGTTTGCTCCCCATAGGTGTAGAGTCGATTCCCCATGGTTGTCTTTGAAAAAAAAAAAAAATTTGTAGAAAATACAAGATTTTTGGGCAATTGATCTTCACTATAGGTTTGCTCCCTATAGGTGAGGATTTGATTCCTTTCATTGGCATTAATTTTGATGGAGAAATCGAGGGATGGAATGTTGATCTATGAGGCAGGTTTTGGTTTAGGTTTGGATTGTTATGGGTTTTCTTATTTATTACCAATGATATCATGAAAGAAAGAAGTAGATCCTAATGTTGATAAGCTGAGATCACACTATACACTCATGGAATTCAATGTGTAGAATTATTCTAGTAATGGATTAATATTTGAACTTGATTATGAAGTCTACCATGCGCTTACCTCCAGGAGAAATTTTATGCCCAACATTCATGAATCTTAAATTTCTCATATCTGAATCGTTCTTCAAAATATCACTCGGTTTCATGGAAATTACCCTGTAATTCTCAACTTATTTTTCGCATGTTTTGCTCGGGACTAGCAAAATGCTGGTTGGGGGTTGTGTTGAGGGTCGGATATTGCATATTAGACCCTGATTAGTACCTAATTTATGTACATGATAGTGCTTAATGTCTATGTTGATGGTATTTTGCTGCAGGATGCAATTATGAGCGTGGATTGAAAAAAGGAGCTTAAAGCATGGATTTAACGCTCTGATGACACCAAAGTCAATGGACGGACTCCAGGGACTGAGATCGACAGAGTTGCACGTGAGATCAAGAAAAAACCAAGAAACTGAAGCTAAGTGGCCCGAAATTGGTCCATAATGCAGGATCACATGGTTTCCGCCATCAGATTGACTCGAAACTTCATACATGTGATGGAGGCCATAAATTAACCGTACATATTAAATTTCAGCAGCCATTGAAGATCTCGAAAGTGGTCCAACGGACAGATCAGCCCATTAATTTCCAATTTGGGGTCCACTTGATAAGCGGATATGCCAGAAGGTTGGCCTCAACCCCTATATTTGATGGGAAAACGGATGGACGGAGCAGATGTTTCAAAACATCTCTGTGGGACCACATGTACCGCACGTGTGTACGGTGTATAAGCGCACCAGGTGTGCACCAATCCACTCAAAAGTCGGTCAGCGGCGCTGACCGACTTCTTTTTAAAAAAATCGAAAACGAAACTTCCGTTCTCTGCTTCGCAACCGAACCGTCGTTTTCTGCTGTGGGTCCCACCCATCGTCCAAACGGACAATCTGGACCGTCCATTAGCTTCCCATGGCCCAGCTTACCAATGCCTAGCTGACATAATTTGAAGACATGAAGAGAGTGGATCCTAGTCGTTCAAACATCGGATTGGACGGTAGAACATGAAAACCAGTGGACTGCACCAGAGCCCATCCAAAACGACCATAACGACCGAAAATTCATGGGGAATCCATGGTCGGTTGGGATTTCTCAAAAGAATAGGGAAATGGGCCCCACCACTGTCACAGCACAGCGGAAGAGAGCCGCAGACTCTGTTCAGCGCCCGAAAACCGACCGATTTCGGGTCGGTTGCGCGTTCAGATCAATGATCAGATGGATGATCTGATCCGTCCATCGTGTACCCATCCACAAATCCCCCAAGGGATGTTGCCTCTTTGAAAGAAAGCAAAACCAGATGGAGTTTTCGGTTCTGTTTTTTCCAATGCGAAACTGCTATCGCTGCTCCGTGATACGTCCGTCTTCTGCTGCGAAACAGAAGGATCGACGCTCTCCTTCGTCCCTGGCAGCTATAAAGAGAAGAGGAAAGAGAGAGTCAGATCAAATCTACGGCTGTGGAGTTGAACAAGGAGAGAGAGAAGAGAGACAGAGCTTGAGTTTTTTTATTTTATTTCTTTTCTTTTTCTTTTAATTTTCCTATGAATTCTATGGATCTAGGTTATCCATGGTAGGCTAAACCCCTTAGCTAGGGCTAAGGGGTGAAGCTTGTAGCTCGATGGGTCTGTTTGTATGGTTATGATTCATGTTAGACTGAATGGTTGGTTGATTGCAGGTAGATCAATGGGAATACTTCTGGTTTTTAATGATTTTTGTGACTAATATTACATTAGATCTGTGATGGCTTGAGTTTTCCTTTTGCTTAATTCTGATTATGGGTTGGGAAGCCCTGTTGTTCACCATCGTCTCCTAGGCATGGTTGGATGACGGAACTCTTCCTGACGTTCATACATCATACAGATCGGTTGTGGATTGGTTGAACTCTGTTGTTGGCTTTGTCTCATAGGCATGGTTTTGTGATGGAATACATTCTGATTTATAACCGTCTGATCTATTGAAACTGCATTAACCAAGGTTCAATCTTGCTATCTTTTACCATAGAATTTCCTGATCTCTACAAGTGGATCCCCTGAATCCCTAGTTCCCTTCTTTGAATTCTTTAAATTTAGATTAATATTTCACCATTATTCTTCAAAACACAATTGGTTTAGATTTCATCTTAGCCTATTTCTAGATCTGGTTATTTTCAGATAACGTACAGGTTTCAATCCCTGTGGATTCGACCTCGGTCTTACCGAGTTATTACTACATCACAACCCTATACTTGGGGAGTGAACACAAGCAATATTTACGACTTCAGCCCAAAGATTCTTAGGAAGCTTCATAATATTTAGCATTACATTTGCCATTTCTTGAAGCACTCTATTTTTCCTTTCCACTAAACCATTTTGTTGTGGTGTTTTGGGCGCAAAATATTCATGTGATATTCCCTGATCACTGTAAAACTTCTCAAAACTGCTATTTTCAAACTCAGAACCATGATCACTACGGATCTTAGTGACTTGTGATTCTTTTTCAGTTTGGATACGTTTAAGTACCCTTTTTATTTCGTTGAGAGTTTCTGATTTCTCTCTTAAGAAGACTACCCAAGCATACCTGGTAAAGTCATTTACGATCACCAGAATATACTTCTTGCCACCTCGACTCTCCATTCTAGTTGGTCCAATGAGATCTATGTGGAGAAGTTCAAGCGGTCTAGATGTGGCTTTGGAGTTCACCTTTTTCTGAGCAGTCCTGGTTTGTTTACCAATCTGGCACTCGCCACATGTTTTATCCACTTTTTGTATTTTGGGTAGACCGCTTACCAATTCTCTTTTGCTCAATCTATATAAGTTACGGTAGTGTACATGTCCTACGCGCTTATGCCATAATTCGGTTTCATCGATTTGGACCATGTAACACGATAACTTAGATGAGCTTGAATTACTAACAATGTAGTAGTTCTCAGAAGTTCTGTGACCAGTTAATATTACTGAACCATTCTTATTTAAAATTTCATACCCTTGGTTGGTAAATTTTACACTATGATTATTATCGCATATTTGAGAGATGCTTAATAAATTATGTTTTAACCCTTCTACATATAAAACATTCTCAAATAGAGGGAGGTTAAAGAGCCGAACCGTACCTTGGCCAATAATTCTGCAGTTGCTACCATCACCGAATGTGACTGAACCATCAGTCATGTCTTTAAGACTAATGAACAGACCTTTGTCACCTATCATATATCTGGAGCAACCACTGTCTAGGTACCACTTTGAATGGTTTAAAGCTATGAAACCAGTGTGGGCAATCAAACAAGTAACCTTAGGAACCCATTTCATTACATTTTTGGGTTTAGGAGCATAGTTGGTCATCTTATGTTTATACTTGCTATAGGTCTTACCCACTGAGTTAAATTTTAAGAGCTCCTTAAGTAAATCAACAATTTTCTCAGCTAAAGGATAACGATTCTGATTTTTATAGTTGATATGGTTGCTTTTAGGTTTTAAAGTCTGAAAAGTTTTAGTATTTTTACAATTATTTTGATTCTGACTTTTTCCTTTTGAGTTAGAAGACTCCCCGTTAACAAATTTAGGTAGAGTATTCTTATATTTGGAAGGAATACTTTTATTATAGCCCAATCCAGATTGATCGCCATATTTTCTAGATCCAGATAAAAGTTTTTCTAACTTAGGATCACCTTGGGCGTATCTTCATGTGTCCTTCAAAATCAAAAGCGAAGAGACTTCTAGTTTTAGCATTTCATTTTCAGATTTTAAGTTTTCAACTTGGGACGTTTTGAAATCTAAGTCGCACTTAGTTTTTTCAAAGCAATCTGAAATGTGTGATTTTTTTAAGACTAGATTATCAAAATTTTCTTTTACTTTTGAAAACTTTTCTTTCTGAATTTTTAACTTAACAGCTATTTTACAACTTTCCCTTTATAGGGCATCATAAGCATCTTGAACATCTTCTTCATTTTCATGATCACTATTCAAATTTTCTTCACTGGTTGAAATATCATAACCTAAGAAAGTGAACTTGGCTAGAGTCATTAGGGCTTTAACATCATTAGCCAACTCAGTTTCAAAATCTTCTGACTCAGAAGAGACTTTAAAGCAGGAAGATTCATCCCATGTAGCCAACATACCTTTTTTTTTAGAATTGTCCCTCTTAGGACATTTGTTTGTTAGATGCCCATATTCATGGTAGTTGTAGCATTGGCTGTCTTTTAAAGATTTCCAAGTTTTAGATCTAGGTCTTTTCTTTTCAATAGGTTTTTGCAAATGAACCCTCTTTTTACTTTTGAAAATATTGTAAAACTTTTTAGCTAAAAGAGTCATATCATCTTCAGAAGTTTCTAAATCAGAATTATTAGTATTTTCATGAGAAATAATTTTAGAAGACTTGAGGGCGATAGACTTACCTTTAGGAGCTTTAAAGATTAACTCGTAGGTTTGTAAAGAACCAACCAATTCTTCAACCCTCATATTATTCGTATCACGAAGTTCCTGAATCGCGGTCACTTTTGAATTGAACCGTTCAGGCAATGAGTGCAGTATCTTTTCACAAACTTTACTTTCTAGGTTCCTATCACCAAGACCCCACACAGAGTTGACAATGTCATTCATTCTTGTATAGAAGTCTATGAAAGTTTCACTTTCTTCCTTACGTATTTCCTCAAATTTTGTTGTGAGGATTTGAACTTTAGATTTCTTAACAATTGTTGTACCCTCATGTGTCATTTCCAAAATATCTCAGGCTTGCTTTGCAGTATCATAGGATATAATTCTCTTGGATTCATCCGGTGATAGTGCGCAGGTAATAGCATTTAAAGCCTTTGTATTGACACTACTCACTTTTCTGAAAAGCGGTCCAAGAAAAGTAAGGTGTGACTTTTACAGTTTTAGATCCATCAGTACCAATCACTTCACTGGTAGGAGGGGTCCAATTGGTCACTGTGGCTTGCCACACGCTCTCATCCATGGATTTTTTTAAAAAAATCCTCATTCTGGCTTTCCAATAGGCATAATTGGAGCCATCAAATGGTGGAGGCCTAGTGACTGAATGGCTATCAAAATTTAACATCTTAACAAGCTCAGGAAATTAATCCACATAAAAATAAATCGAGCTATTAGGCTCTGATACCACTTGAAAAAGCCAAGCTAAGATTCCTAGAGGGGGGGGGGGGGTGAATACGACTATGCCAAATTAAAAATTTTAATGTGGAATAAGAAAGAAATAAATAAAGATAGTATTTATCAATTCAAATAACAAAAATGAATAGCAACCTCAAATGCACAAGTATTGAGAGGTTAATACAGATGTCGTTCTAAGGACAACCTTACACCAAAAACCAATGGCTTATGGTATGACAACTTGATTTCTAGAACGGTCTGTGTATCAAAATCTCAAACAAGTAAAGAGGAATAAAGAATAAAACAGAAATAAATTTCTACTACTATTACAACATTCACCACATGTGCAAAAAATAAATTACAATCATTCTCCATAAAGGCTTAAAGAGAAATTACAACATTCACACAAAACCACAATCAAACATCCACCACAACACCAGAAATTATAGTGGTTCGCTTGTGTGTACACCAACTGTTAAAAAATAGCCACACAACTACTCCACTCCCAATATGTAACGTCTCGAAAAAGTCCGTACAAACACCTGAGTACCACCTCAAGCAGAAATCCCTACGGACTGTACTCTGTAGAAATTAGACAAAAATTTAGTTAAGTACTAAACTAAATAATCAATGGATTTGGCTCGAACCATTATCTATACAAATGGCAAGACCCAAAACCATCAAAATTGTTGACTCAACACTACTTAAAAACTTTGGAGAAATCTCAAAAGTCGGTTGCTCTCAAGAGCATATTGAAACTCCGTATCGGACCTGGACCGCACGTCAAAAGTCTGATGACCGCGAAACTATAGGGATATGTCCATCTTATTAGGCTTAACAACCATCGTGGGAATCGAGCCCAATTAGTATCCAGAAATGCACAACTTGAGCCCTAAGCGAAGTGTGTGAGAAACGCGAATATCTTTAGAAAACGTAATGAAACTTAAGTGAATTGAGTCATTGACTTACGGGCGAAATTGAAGATTTTGAACCGTCTGTTTCTGACAGAACTTCACCCATGGATCAGGAAAATTTTCCTACACATATCAGTATACTTTTGGCCTTGATCGTGTATGTATGACCGTTGAACTGATACAGGTCCTCCACGGTCCATCCGCTAATCCAATCGGATCAAAATCGCATCCTGGCCTAGATCCATTGTCAGGGAACTTACTACATGCCGTAGGTGAGTAATGGACCTCCAGATGGGCCCCATTCGTCAGAAACAGCCACCCTTTGGCTATAACCCAAGTATACCATGGCCCTGGGGCCATTGACATTAGTTTTGAGCCTATATAAGGCCCTTAAACCACCCCACCCCTCTCTCATACGAATTTGCTCAAACCCTAGGTGAGAGAAGAGAGAAAAGAGGAGAAAAGAGTGAAGAGAAGAGTGAGAGTTTGGGAGATCGTGGCGGTGTTTCTCTCCCACGACTACACGCACTAGATCGCCTCTCTATTACGCTACATGACTTGTTACGACGATGATTTAGGTAAGGAATCCTAACCCTAATCTTGATTTAGGAATCCAAATAGAGGGATCTACGAAATAACTAACCTATTTCATTGCTTAGGTGTCCAACGTTCGGTTACGAGAATATAGTGATCGAAATGAGTTTGAAATGAGTATACCGACAAAAGGTGCGGACTATAAACATTTAGGTTATGATTTTCAAGGCTTTCAATGTCAGTTAATGATTTATGACTGACTTGAATGCTGTTGTATACACTTAGATACGACATTTTCCATATATTACACGTGTATGAACTATGTTGAATGAATATGTATTCCATGTGTTTGTTGAAATGTTTGAATGAAATTGCAATTATTATTTCTGCTTGCCATGACTATTAATGTAGAATACATGTTTGTTGTATGTGTGACAACTCCTTTGTGAAAGGATTTGCCATAATATATGTTATAACTAATTTAGTTCATGTATGTAGTAATGTGTAGTCTAAGTGTTTGATAAAATGTTTAAATGAGAAATTGTTTGATGAATCACATTTAATAAGGGTGTTGAGATAGGATTCTCAATTACCTTATCTATATGTATAATTTCCTTCATGTAATCTTAATTTCAACTACGTGATCTATGGATGAAATGCATATGTATAATAACATGTTCAATGTGTTTGATAAAATGCTCAAATGAGAATTATATTTGAATTGTTTGTTAAATGCCGTTATGATTATCACATGTGAATACCTATTGTGTTTATGCATGATTGGAACTACCACGTAGTCCAGGCAATCGGTAACGGTTCCCCATTCGAGTGGCCGAACTAGTCTTGCCACATTAGATACGTTCGATGAATCTGAGTTGTACGGTGATTGTCGATAGTGGTTAGGCCACGTGGAGTGCTTATGCGCTCCATGTCGATTAATTCAGCGTGCACTCGTACCAATCAAACTTGTCAAACAACCCGATTGGCCTATTGTGTGTTTACCATGTATGGACGCTACTGCTTGAATCTAAGGTACCACTTACCAATGTAAAGCCCGTTTCAACCGTGGTACCACGATCCCCTAAGACTCATGAGTCGGGCATGGTGGTATGGGACACCGTGGTCGAGCTGTCGGCCTATGCTAGGGTGACGAGCCTCCCCGTAGTGACCAGTGAGCAACCTAAACTCATGAGCCGAATACAGTGGTATGGGACACTATATTCGAGTTATCGGCCTACGTTCAGGTGACGAGCCTCCCGTAGTGACCTCGAGTATAATCAATTGAACTTGCCTATCCACTTCTTTCATTAGGGGTGATGCCCTACAACTTGCCTATCGTATGTGACTAACTAGGATTGACGATCCTAGATGGATCCTCGCTTGGGTTAATGATATAAAGGGAGGTACCTTAGCTTCCCGAATCTGCTGTATGAATAGGCCTAATTAAAAACTTGGCTAACACGACCATGCACCATATTGCATGTGCTTTGGCGAGGAAGCGCAAGTTTAGGGAGTTTGTCATGCGCGATCGTAAGATGAAGTCGTTGAGGGAGTGCAAGCGAGGGCATGCATCATTACCGCATATCATCCCTGCATTAACCAAAGTAGTTAGGAAATGCTTGTTGTATTACTTTATCATTACTACTTGATTGAATTGATAACATGTTAACCTTTGCCTGATAGTACCACTGAGTTGATCACTCACTCCCATCTGGGAATGTGTTTTAAAACACCGACCAGACTCTGATTTAGATGCAGGTTATGGTGAGGCTTACGCGACAAAGCCGGAGTTCATAGACGAGGAGGAGGAGTTCTCCTACATGCAGCTCTCTGGCAGGTCTGTGTAAACCTAGAACTACGTCGCCGGGATTACAGGGTTATGGATTAGTGGGACATTACACTTTGACATTTTGTAAATTTTGGAACAATACATGTATATATTTAACCTGGTAACATACTCATACTCTAGGGATTGAGAAACACTTATATACTTTATATACCTATCTCAGTCTTTCGCTTGCTTAATTTAATTATCTCTGGAGTATGATATGTTGTTTTAGTGTAATCCCACTCATGTTTAATACATTAATATGGACAACATTTAAACATCATTATCTATGTTGCATAAGTGATGCATTGGATCTCGGGAGTTGAGCTTCTCGACCCTTGAAATCCGGGGCGTTACACAATATCCTCACCCTCGACATATTTGAGTTCACTATAAAATAGGTTTTCCAAGGTTCACCAAAAACCTTCACAATTGTGTCTTTCAAGTGGGCTTACACAATTCAAAAACCCCACACTCTGAGATTTTCTGGAACACTTCAGACAAACCAAAAAGGAAAGAGAGATTTTTCTAGCACAACCTCAAAAACCAAAAAGAGATTTACTAAAACGTAAATATATTTATCTGGATATTCTCCTTTGATGAAGCCCGGTAGAACCAATTCGGAGTAGATGTTCAATGTAGATGTTCAATGTCCACACTCACTTATGAAAGGCTTCTAAGTTCTAAATGATTTTTAGATTAAATCACCTTGGGCTAGCTTAATTTGATTTTGATCTCAAGAAAGGGGAAAACTTAAATCCCTTCTTCAATTAAGATTGGAATAGAGAATTCAAAATCAAATGCAAAAAGCTAAATTAAAGAGAATATTAAATGAACACA
>JAJHSJ010000004.1:46668328-46848311 GCA_021015155.1 Magnolia officinalis | reverse complement strand
ATGCGGTCCAAGACTTAATCGAAAGCCAGAAGATTGCAATCATCCCACAGGCCAACAATACATCTCAGGCCAACATTCTCCAAAATCCCCTGTCATCGCATCAAGCAGGACCCAGCACGCCAAGCACCTCTACTGTCAATCACATTGAAGGAGGGCAACCCGCATACTCCTCTCCACATCATTCCATATAGGCATTCATGTCCGACACCGCAAACTGGGCATGGGGATACCAACAGGCGCCATCGCCTGGGCCTCTTGTATTCCTTGAAGCAGTACTAGCCACTCAACCTCTCGTTTTTCTGGAAGCAGCTTCCACAACACAACCTTTTGTATTCCTTGAAGCAGCACCAACGGTACAGTCTTTTATAACCCTAGAAGCCGCACCCAACAGGTCACATCCTCAGCATCTTGCCTCCCAAGGGGCACATTCAGTTTCATCCCCAGTACATCCAAAAAGGTCAAATCCTGAACCCATTGTCCTCCCAATAGGTCTCTCTGATCTTACCCCGTTAACCCTGCGAGAGGCACCCCTGGTTCAAGCCCCAAAATTCTTGATGCCTCACCAACTGGCACATGCCCAAAGGATTCCTCCCACACATCAAAAGGAGGAAGAAGACTCCACTACCAAAGTTGGTCAAGGACTGGTAACGCCTCAAGAGAAATCACCAAGTCTGTCACAAACAGTTCAAGCTACAACTTCCCCACCTTAAGAACCAATGATATACCTAGAAGGAAGGACGGTTCATTCCTATAATCTAAAATCAGTCCCATGGCATTACCTAGAATGCGATGAAGTGGGTAACAACGGGAGGTATTTCATAAGAGATAACCAGAACCCGAAAGAAACCCGAAGAACTTTGTCAGGAACCACTAGTAAAATAGACACTGCTTATGATATAGCAGCTAAACTCAAAAACATTCCTACACAAATATCCATCTGGGAACTCCTGTGCACATCAAGATCGCATCGAGAAATCTTTGCAAAAACATTGAATGATGCCCATATCTCTCCTGATGTACCTCCGAAAATTGTGGCAAGTATGATCGGACAACTTCTTGCACCACAAGCTATCACTTTCTCCAATGATGAATTACCACCCGAGGGTCACAATCATGGACGATCACTAAACATAGTTGCCCGCCACAAGCATTTCAAAGTCCCACTCGTGCTAATTGACAATGGATCCAGCCTTAATGTTTGCCCCTTGAGGACTACTGAGCGATTAGGGATAAAACCATCATCTTTCAGACCTAGTACCATGAGTGGCAGGGCCTTCGATAACTCCCGAAGGCAGATTGAGGTAGAAATCGACCTTGAGTTACAAATTGGACCAGACATGACTCTTGTCACATTCCAGGTCATCGACATCCCTGCCTCATTTAACCTTTTGTTGGGGCGGCCATGGCTCCATGCTGTTGGAGCCATCCCATCTACCCTCCATTAAAGGGTTAAATTTTTTTCAGAAAATTGAATCATTTCAGTATTGGCTGAGCCAGAAACTATCTTACCAGTGACGGTCAGCATCCCAGAAACCAACATCCCAGTGATTGACGTTCAACACACAGAGGGTGACATATCATATCACAGCTTCGAATTTGAAAATGTAAATGCAATCACTAATCCTCGACCTCTCGCTACTGAATATGTCATTTCTCCTGCTGAACGATTAATCCTTAACTACCGTACCGAGTTCCATGGAAAAGGTATGGTGGTGAAACCAGTACCTGCCAACGTGCAGAGACAAGGACTGGGATATCAACCGACACCAGAGGATTAGAATGAAAGGCCAAAGAAGGGTCAACCATTCAAATGCACACCCATCAAGTTCATCAAGGCTGGGACAGTTTGTGAGGATACGATGATATCTCTTGAGGACCAACTTCAGCAACTCAAACTCACAGAACATGCTAACCAAGAGTCTATCTGGCCACCAATAAGGTGGGATGGGATCCTCAGGACATCAAAAGCACATCTAAAGCCAGGGGCAGAACCCCCAAACCCATCACATGAGGCTAGGTGCAAGGAAACAGGGTCATCCACAGGAGACCCAGAACCGGGAGAACTCCTTGAAGGGAACATGGGCAAGAATGGAGGGACACTCACCTCCACCCACGGTCAAGGGGACAAAGCCCCACCACTAACTCAGCAACACAAGGGGCAGAAGCAGCCTATCCATTGGGTAGACAGGGGAAAGTGGCCTGCCCTCGACTGGACGAATGTTAAGATCCCGTCATGTGATGAACCCGAGGAGCTAGAAGAGCTCCAACTCCTAAGCAAAGAGATCGAATCAGATTCTGACTCTGAGCCCAGCCCAGTAGACATCATGGTCATCGAGACAGGTGACCCACAAGAACAGATAGAGAAGGACAGCAAGATCAAGAGGGGGAAAGAATCAGGATAGTCAGTCATCCCCCTAACTATTGAATCAGCCGGCAAATCATTCACCAATACCGGCCTTAAAAAAAATGTCAATATAAATATCAGTTGGTATCTCGAACCAGGGCAAGACCAATCATGGTTCGCAACACCGTCCTGTTCAGGACAGCTTGGCAGCACAAAAAACTCAGAAAATTTTCAAAACACAAAAACATCACATATTCTCAAAAACACAAAAAAAAAATCAAATATTCCTCAAAACCACAAAACATCAGGAAATCACCAAAACGCAAAAACAATAGAAAAACTTTCAAAAACTTCACATGCATTGCAGGAGTTTGAAGTCGACTCATATGATTTCGATCTAGAGTTGAACTCGAACTCATGGGTTTGGATGAAGCCCTGGAGGGGGGAAATGATGATACAACTCTCGAGTTCGAGAATTCTCTCGAAAAATTTGAAACAAAAGACAATGTTGTAGCGGACGACTTCGAAATTGTGAACCTAGGGTCAGCAGAATCTCCCAGAGAGGTGCACATCGGAAGGTCGTTATCTTTGGAACACAAGCAGAGGATGATGGAGTTTCTGAAACCAAGGTTGTCCAACTTTGCCTTCTCTTACGAGGACATGCCAGGACTCGATGAGGATCTGGTAGTACACCATTTGCCAACAAAGCCAGACATGAAACCTGTCAAACAAAAGCTGCGGAGAATGAAGCCAGAATGGGCCCTGAAAGTCTGTGATGAAGTCATCAACCAATACAACGCGGGGTTCCTAGTAGTCTCCAACTACCCGGAATGGCTCGCAAACATCGTACCAGTTTTAAAGAAAGACGAAAAAGTCAGGATGTGCATCGACTTTAGAGATCTCAACCAGGCTAGCCCTAAGGACGACTTCCCTCTGCCTCACATCGACATGCTGATAGATAACACTGCTGGACACAAGATCTTCTTCTTCATGGATGGTTTCTCCGGTTACAATCGGATCAAGATGGCCATCGAGGACTGCGAGAAGATTTCCTTCATCACACCATGGGGGACTTTCTGCTATCAGGTCATGCCCTTCGGGCTGAAAAATGCAAGAGCTACATATCAGCGAGCTATGACTGCCTTGTTCCATGATATGATAAACAAGGAGATGGAAGTCTACGTGGATGACATGATCGTCAAGTCTCGCACAATCGAAGGACACTTCGAAGATCTCAAGAAGCTCTTCGACAGGCTAGAAAAGTTTAAGCTCTAACTCAATCCACAAAAATGTGTCTTCGGTGCAACCGGGGGCAAGCTGTTAGGCTTCATCATCAGTGAAGATGGTAACCGGGTGGATGAGACCAAGACCAAAGCAATCATCAAAATGACACCACCCAAAACTGAAAAAGAAATTCGAGGCTTCCTCGAGCGAATCCAATATATCAGTCGATTCATCGCACAGCTCACACCCATCTGTGAGCCCATATTCAAGCTATTACAAAAAAAGCTCACCAAAGGAATGGAATGACGATTGTCAAGCGGCTTTCGATAAGATGAAAAAGTACCTGCTGAATCCTCCAGTATTCATACCACCTACTCCGGGTAGGCCATTACTGTTATACATCTCTGTCGTCGCAGGTGCAATCGGATGTGTTCTTGGCCAACATGATGATACTGGAAGAAAGGAGCAAGCAATTTATTATCTAAGCAGGCGATTGACGAGCTATGAAGCCAAATATTCCAGCTTGGAAAAAACATACATTGCCTTAGTTTGGGAGACACAATGACTACGACAGCACATGATCGCTCACCCAATCTTTCTGCTCGCTCGAATGAATCCATTGAAATACCTATTCGAAAAACCGCCACTAACAGGAAGGATCGCAAAATGGCAGCTGCTGCTTTCAGAATTTAACATCACATATGTCACCCAGAAAGCAATCAAGGGGCAAGCACTGGCCGATCATCTACTCGCACACTCTCTGCCCAACTATCAACCGTTGAAGACCTTCCCAAATGAAGACATCCTTCTGATTAAGGAAGAAGAAGAAAGGAAGGCAGGGGAATGGACGCTCTTCTTTGATGGGGCTGCAAACTCGAAAGGGAGTGGAGTAGGCACCATACTCTACTCACCCGAAGACGTCCCAGTCCCCATATCCAGGAGGCTAGCATTCCAATGCACCAACATCATAGCAGAATATAAAGGATGCATCGCAGGATTAAGAGAAGCCATCATCCTCAGTGTAAAGAAGTTACGGGTCTTTAGAGACTCACAACTCATCATCAACTAGATAAATGGCGATTGGAAGACCAAGGATGAGAAGTTGATCCCTTATCATGTATACCTCGAGAATTTAATCAAGGAATTCGAAGAGATCACATTCTCTTACATGCCCCGAGTCAAGAATCAATTTGGGGACACTCTGGCTACCCTCGCCTCAATGCTAGAGATCCTAAAAGGAGCCGATGAATGGGAACTCACTGTTGAACTCCAAGAGGAACCCACATTCTGCATGCAGATTGAAGAAGTTGAACCTACCCCAAATAATCAACCATGGTACATAGACATCAAGGAATACCTCGAACATCAAAAATACCCGGAAGGAGTAACACCAATTGATCGTCGCATTATCCAACGACTAACAGCACAGTTCCTTATCATGAGGGGCACCTTTACAAGCGATCCTTCAACCAAGTCCTTCTTCGCTGTGTGGATGAAACAGAAACGACACAGATCATGTCAGAAATCCACGAAGGACTATGCGGCCCACACATGAATGGACATATGATGGCAAAAAAGATCCTACGACTCGACTATTATTGTCTTACGATGGAGAAAGATTGCTACAAACATGTCAGGAAATGTTTCAAGTGTTAGGAACATGCAAACCAGATTCATGCGCCTGCATCCAAACTCTACAACCTGACGGCACCATGGCCCTTCTCTGTTTGGGGACTAGACATCATCGACAAGATCAGCCCCAAAGCTTCAAACGGGCATGAATACATCCTAGTGGCAGTGGATTACTTCACCAAGTGGATAGAGGCGGCATCCTACACCACCATCGCAACATCTCATGTGGTCAAGTTTATAAAGAATAACATCATTAACCGTTATGGAGTTCCTCAGGCCATCATTACTGACAACGGAACTCCGTTCATCAATAAAAGGATGGGCGAATTTCTCGACAAATTCAAAATTCAACGTCATCGGTCAAGCCCTTACCGTCCCCAAATGAACGGTGGGGTCGAAGCTGCAAACAAAACTATCATTTGTATACTTAAAAAGATGGTGAAGACATATCGCGACTGGTCAAAAATGCTCCGTTACGCACTCTGGGCCTACCGAACGTCTGTAAGGTCTGCTACAGGCACAACTCCATATGAGCTTATGTATGAAATGGAGGCGGTACTACTAGTAGAAATCAAAATCCCATCATGTCGGATATTGCTAGAAAGCCAAGTGGAAGAAGGCGAGTGGCAACAAGCAAGGTTCGATCAATCGCACCTGGTAGATGAAAAGCACATGTGGGCGCTAAACCACTCCCAGTGTTATCAAAGAAGGATCGCTCGGGCCTACAACAAGAGGGTTCGGAAGAGGAGTTTTAAGATCGGCGACATGGTCATGAAGCGTATCTTGCCACCACACTTACCAAACCCAAGAGGAAAGTTCAAGCCCTCGTGGGAAGGACAGCTAATCATCCGAGAAGTACTCCCAGGAGGCACCCTTCGGCTCACCAATCTGAAGGGGAAAGATCTTCCCGAGCCCATCAACGTCGACAACGTGAAAATCTATCATGGCTAGCCCTACCTGACCTTATCAATGATCACAATCGTAAGGTTGTATCCCTCACTTCCCCACCAAAAAGAAATAATGTGTATCCGCCATCTCTCCCATTAGAAACACCAGTCATCTCTCCCACAAAAAAAAAAGACAAAAAAAAAAAAAAAAGAAGAAGAAAAGAAACAAAAAAAAATAATAAGGAAAGAAAGAAAAGAAAAAAAGAAAAAGGAGAAAAAGACATGAAATCTCAAAAAGAAAACTCAAATGGAAGAGGGTAAGTCCCTCCCATACCCCCCACATAAGGCAACTAAAAAGCAGCTTACAATTGTATTCAAAGACAAGGACAGGAAGGTAACCAGCTGGCCGGCTATGAAGGAAGTTTCTCCATCATTCCCAACACTCCAAAAAAAAAGGGGGGGCATGCCTAAGCAAGAGGGGCGAGGTGAAAACCCGAAAAGGGCATCTCGAGTAAAAACAGCGGTATGTAGCGGACTTGGTAAAAATCTAAAAGGACGCCAAGGGTAAAAACAGCACAGCTGCCAAGGGGCAAGCAAGATCAAAAACTCGGGACGTAGTGAAAATCTGAAAGGACGCTATGGGCAAAAATGACGGGAAAAGCCAGACATAGCGAAAACCCGAAAGGGCGTTATGGGCAAAAATGGCTAGAAAAAGAAAACAAAAATAAAAGTGCAGGTACAGAAGAAACTGAGGCAGTCGAAGTCACAACGAGATGCAAGGAAGGATCAGCTTTATATTAGTACTCTATCAAATTCTGCTCGAATCCAGGGATGCGATCTCCGACGCCCTCTCCTGGAACCAAGACCCTAAAGATACAATCCAGATTACTGCACATAACGTGGGCTGAGCCTAAAATTCTGATCCCAATCATTCAAAGCACAAATCCAAACGCAAGCATGGCACAAACAAAATATTTCCTTTAAAAGCCTTTTTACAAGTACACTGCTTTTTCCTTTCTCATGTTTCAAAAAACAAAATCCTTCATGCATACAAAAAAATAAGCAGTTGATCAAAAACAGGGATCACAGGTAAGCTCCTACCTCTCATAAAGCGATAATCTCCGCCTGAGCCTCTCTACCTCCATGCGCAGGTAAAAAACCTCATCTCTCTCCAGACGGTGTGCCGCAAGCATGTTCTCATCATACCGCTGTCCCACTGCTAGACGACGAGCCATATCCTCACATGTATGGCGGAGGACAGCAATCCAGGAGATCAAGTGACCATGTATGACCAACAAGAAAGACAGATCAATGAAAGGGCGTTCTTCAAAGGACTCAAAAGAATCATCAACACATGAGGAAGACGAAGAGGCATTGCCTACCATATCCTAATCACTAGCCTCATCCTCCAAATGCCAACCAGGAACCTGGCGGTACACTGACTGCTCCGCCACCCACCGCTGATATGATACTATCGCCATGGGAGGAGCCCAAGACTCAAAATTCAACACTACCGCATCCAAAGAACCCTGCCAAGAAATCCAGACACTCCTATACAGGGCCGTCAAGTCAGATGGAAGAAGGGCGTGCCCAAATCCAGAAAAGGCGAAGTTTGGAATATCCTGCCAAAAACCAAACTGTCGAAGAAAGCGCATAGGGTGGTAGGAGCAATATCCCCGAAGCCCTAACAGCAGTAAAGGGGTATGAGTAGCGCTACAAATCAGTGGTGAAGGACAGAGCCAGGAAGCCTCCCAACTGATCTCCCACCCCTGCAACTGAGAGAGCATGCTGCGATACAACGGCTCTGTGGCCTCAGCACCCAGGGGAAGGCAATCGAGCAGAAGGGACAACACATCACCACAGCAGGAATTCGGCCACACAAGCAGAGGGGTCATAAAGAGATGCTCCCATAGCCACACCTGTAAGACGGCATGACTCAAGAGGCAAGCAAAAGAACAGCTCTAGGCAAAGGAAGAGGGAAAGAGTGGGAAATACCTGAAGGAAAGTACAATAACCTCGAAGGATGCGGGTCCGCCCCAACGAACACTTAGTCAGCCCTAGGAAGAGCTCGGCCAGCACCACAGAAATGATACTCCCGCGATGTAATACACGGCGGAATACATCCAACAAAGCATCCAACGACGATCGCCTCCATCCTGAGAAGAGCAGCTCGGCCAAGACACAAAATATCACTGTGTTCAGGCACTGAAGCTGGCGATCAAACCCAGGGGCACCTCGAGAAGTAGAACAACGATCGTACAACATCTCGAGGGACAACTCACTAGTCACACCCTCTGTAGTGGGAGAGCCATAAGAAATCCAAACTAGGAAATCAGGTCGGAAGAACGAACCGGCTCAGATGAGGGAATGTAAGGCTCCCGAGTGAGATGAAGGTCCGACAAGTGTGAAAACTCCTCAAGTGACGGGCCCAACTCCAGGTCATTGAATGAGAACAGGTTCAGGGACGGAACCCAATCATATAGCACTGCACTCAAAAGTCACCAGTCCAGGCGAACTCGGTGGAAGTGGAGAACCTCCCGGAAGCCCAAGAAACTCAACTCAAAGATATCAGACTCAGTCAAGCTCTTAATCCAGATATGTAGTCGCTTAGAACAGGTCCCACGCGGCTGCAATCGACAAGTCCGAACAGGCACACCCTCAACAATCTGGATCCCTAGGTCAGCAGGAGAATCATAAAAAATGGGCATCCCCTTGTCCGGCAAGTCTATCTCATGGTGACGAAAGAAGCCAGCATCACCCATCGCATCGCGCAAAGTGTCCTGAAAAGCAGCAACAGGCAGGCTCGAGCAGCCAACAACCGTCACATTAAGAGCTGTCTGAAACACACACACCCCGGGAGTCGTAACACCCAAAGTATCCAAATAGCTGACAAGACCTGTACCCTGATCCTTGGTAGCAGCTGATTGTCCCATCACGGTCTCGAAATCTGTGCCAAAAATCTGACTCAGATAGTCTGTAGAAAGCGTGTCACCCGCCAAATCCAAACCGTCCAAACCGCCAAAGGGGAACCCGCCACCCATCCAAGCCTGATCCATCCCATCAACACCAACCACAATACTATCATCCACGTCGTTCATAGCCATCGCCCTATCAATCAAGCCATCTCTCACCATCATCACACTATCCTCACCATCCAAACCACCCGTCCTCGCCATACTAACGTCCACAAACCCTTGTGGCCCATCTGACATGGATCCATCAAATCCATCAAACCCACCAAACCCATCCAATCCATCCACATAACCACCATCAAAGGAAGAGGAATCCAAGCCTTGAATAGCATTCACCACCTCAAGAGGGCCCATCGACCCATCCATAAATAGGTTCCCTTCACCATTTATGGACCCACCTACCTTTCCACCACCCATAAATCCAGCAATCCCCTCATGATGGCCAGCCATAATAGCTCCTAAAAAGGATAAGGGAAGAAGATAAAAGAAAGAAGAGGACAAGGAAAAAGGGACAAGAAAAGATGGACAAAAAAGACGATCGGACGACCGGGAATGGATGGGAATATCAGGATAGGGACAAAAGGAATGAACAGAGAAGAGGAGTGCTCACTGGAAGAAAAGATGAATGGAAGCGGTGATCCGATTATCGCCTATGGTACTCCAACCATCGCCGTCAGAACTGACATTCTTGCATCGATGCAACACTGACAGAACAGAACCGGAAGGCAAAAGTCAACGGCCAGTAATTCGACTACCGCCCGGGCCCACTTTCGAGCGAAATTCGGGCAGGGCCCACTTCAGAAGGCTGGGACCACAGAACGCACCTCCATATACCAGAATGAGATCGCAAAAAATGATTAAAAAAATGGTCCAAAAAGGCAACATCCCATGCCCGTCTTCTAAGGTCCATTTCCAAAAAGACCCATTTCAAGCCCATGTCATAAGGCCCATCTCAAGGCCCAAGCCCATCTCAAGGCCCAAGCCCATCTCAAAGCCCAAGCCCATCTCAAGGCTCCAGACCCACTGCAAAAAGCCCGGGCCCATTTCAAAAGTCCAGGCCCATTTTAAAAAAAACCATGATAAGGCCCATTTCACAAATTTATTATTATTTTTTTTAAAAAAAAAAAAGAGGTTTTTCAAAAAACATCCCCAGGGAGTCCAGCTCCACAAGAGCGTTACCTTTTCACCAAAAAAAAATAAAAAAAAATCATCAGCCCCATTAATTTATTAGTGGAGGCCATCTGACTTTTCTTATAAAAATCGGACGACAACGCCCACCCGGGAGATCAAACGGATATTTTCCAACAAAATAATAATAATAATAATAATAATAGAAAAATAAAAATATACATATGTAATATGATCCCCAGGGAGTCCACCCTTAAAAAAAAATATATTAGTGGAGGCTATCTGACTTTGCCCCAAATAAAAAATCAGACGGTCACCACCATCTGGATCTTTCAAAAAATCAAAAGTTTCAAAAACTCATCAGCCCCATGAATTTATTAGTGGAGACCATCTGACTTTCCTGTAAATAAAAACCGAACGACGACACCCACTCGCGAGATCGAACAGATATTTTCTAAAAAAAAAACTTTTAAATAAAATTCCAAAGGAGTCTGGCTCCAAAGGGAACAACTTTCAAACAAAGTTTTCAAAAACGCATGCGCCGTGCAGTACACTGAGGAATCTTCCATATTCTCCAGTTGCGGTCAGTGCGAACAGCTACATAAGATTTGTTCTCTTCTGGTTTCCCCAGATGATGATCAAATCCGTACATGATACATATACGATTGGTCAAGATCTCTATATCTTGACAATCGTACGGATGCTAGTAAAATGATTGGATCTATCTCTGGAAAGAATAATCAAACTCAAAGTGACAACAATCCATTGCAATCAAAGTATCAGAATCAGCAGACTGCATGGCAAAGGATTTCCTGCACATACCTAGTCTAGGATGTTCGGAAACTTTGATTGAGTCCAAGTTGGCGTGGTGAGTTCCCCGTAAGGTCGCACCAACGTGCAGGGCAGCTAACCACTTTGACAGTCAAACAGACCGAATACCCCTAGAGTGATTACGTAACAAAGGAATGACAAACCTAACAGTACGGAACTCCTTGTAAAGCCACGACAAATGCGTAGAGGCCCTTACTTTCAGACTTACCCTCTAATATTATTAACAATCCGATGTGAAAGGGTTGTCGTTGGTGACCCGTAATGCCACACCAATGCGCAGGGACAATCACAACGTTTTCCTCAACCCTCATGATATATGTAAGTCATCTCTTTTCCAAACTGTCATCTGACAATGATATAATGGCAAGCAACAGATTCAAATCACTACCCTTTTCTGACCAAAAGGGTGGGGTGTCCACTAGCTTTGGCGCTCGGTTGCTTGCAACCTCGGCCAAGGAGGGGCATCTGTAGACACCCCACCTAGGTTAATATCTTGAGGAGGCTAAGACTATCCATGAACCATGATCGTACCTTGGACCAAACCCTAATCCCAGCCTAAACCAAACCCTGACCCAAAAGTCCCCAAAACTCCCCAGTCACAACCCGAAACCATGATATAAGTCGTTCAATATACATACAGCCTCGCCTATACCCTATACCTTAACCAGAGCCTCTATCCATACCTAAATCTACCACTTTGAGTCCCAGAAAGACAAAACGGAGACCACCGAACGAACCAAAGCACCACATGAAGCCCGAACGCGCAAGCCCGACCCAAACTTATATCTAGCAATCTCTTAATCTTAAGATTAGTTGTACAAGGCTAATCACAAATCATGTAATCTAATAAGATCAATTATCAAATTTACATATTTACAATTTAATAATTATACCTTAACCCAAACTTCTTAAGATTTGAACAATTTGTGGGATTGTTGTACTTTAAAATGAGTTTTGTTTCAAGTTCTAAATGGTTTATAAGAACGCTTGGGCCTTCACGAGACTTGGGGATTTTGGATGTGCACTATCTCTTTGCAATGCTCATATGTTGAGTTGAATCACATGGCATTACTTCAATGCCATGGCACCTGCACATGGGTGTGGGCATGAGCGTGGGTGGGTGTTGGTGCGGGCGGTGCAGTGCTGTGCAATGCACACGTGTGTGTCCCTGACGGGTTATGTCCCTTCTTTTAAAACTATTTTATCTTTTTGTTTGGTCCCAACTGTTGTATTTGTTGAAGGCTCAACATTAATGTCTCTTAAGTCCTAACACTATTTCCTCTCCCAAAGGGTGAGATTATGTCTCTATTTGAAGTTTATTTAAAGACTTCATCTCTTGCAATGTGATACACATGTGTAAATTAGGCTTCAACTACTACAAAATTCAAAAAGTAATGCCATGTAATTGTAAATTAGGAGGTGGATGTCCAAGAATACGATTGCATTAAGAGACATTGTTCAAGGAGGGTAGATTCAATTTCAAGCCAAGTAATTGTAATTTAGGCTTCAACTACTACAAAATTCAAAAAGTCCTCTCTATCTTTTTTTTATTTCTGTCTAATGGTATATAGTCTAGATATTTTCCAAGACCCAAACTAATAGAAACTTTAGCAACAATCACGGTAGAAAATCGTTTCAGACAGTCTATTTTCCCTAGACCATCATTATTCCTATACATATTGATTAGAATGATCTTAGTACTATTGAAAAGCTTATCGAATATAATATGGCATAAATCCAAAGATCTAACAAATTGATAATCAGATATAAGAGAAAATGTTCCAAAAAACTAGACATTCTTTAGAAATGTATAAGGAAAATGTCACAATTCATTTAATCTTCCCACTCACCAATTCAAAATTTACCATCTTCCATGACAGAAACTAAGCCAATATACTTTACAATAGACACCAGACACCATAACCAAAATTACCAAAATCCTGAACAAAGAGTCAGATTTTTATAGCTTTTACCCAAAAAGGTGTGGAACTATCTGACTTAAAATCACAAATCACATCTCATATGAAAGCTAATAAAACTTTTACTAGTCATTATATGGAGGTGGTAAAAACTTTTATCACATTTTGTCATGAGGCAGTAAAGTTCTTATCACCTTTTGTCAAGAGGCAGTAAAGTTTCACCACACCATGACTTTAGAATGGCCATGAGGCCTATACCTCATCATCACCACCTTTATCATTAATCAGGGTTAAATCCAAAGTTAAACTCCTAAATTATGAGCACAAATCAACCCAAACATAATCGCCAATTTATATCTGACTCCTAAAACATGTAAAATCCAAACCATTCATCACGGATTAGCTATGACCGGATCCAGCCAAGTGGGTGCGGCCCTGACCATGGGCCCACCTTAATGTATGCATTGTATATCTAGGTTGTCCATCCGTTTTTAGGGCATGGTCCCATAAATGAATCAGATACAAATCTCGGGCAGACCACACATTAGGGATCAAATTCCCACCACTAAAAGCTTCTCCGGGCCACAAGTTTCTAATCAAGCTGCTATTTGCGTTTTCCCTTCATCTAGGTGTGTGTGATGGAAAATAAACATCATGGTGGATCTTAGGAATTTTTAAATGGTGAGTGTTCAATGACCATTGTTTACTATGGTGTGGTCCACCTGAGATTCATATATGCTTCATTTTTAGAACCATGCCCTAAAATAAGTATCAAAATAGATGAACAGTGTGAAAATGCAATGCATACATTGAGTTAAGACCACAGTCAGGTTTGCACCCACCTGACTAGCTCCAGGATGACATCTAACCCGCATCCTAGATAAAAGCCATATCACCCTTGTCAAACAACCACTTTCTCTTAAAAGCTCTAGCCATTAGAGCATAGATGTACATCAAGGATGTTTATATTCTCTTATGATTTGCAGCAGTGAGCATGTGTGTGTGTGTGTATGAATGCTCATTTGCGTACAAGTTTACATGGCAAACCTTTTTTTAGAACTCATCATACGTGATGTGACCCCAAAAGGAGCACGTGAACCAGCACCTCATGAAACCCCCAGGCCCTATATATATATATATATATATATATTATATATATATATATATATATATATATATAGAAAAGGTACTATGCGCTCGAGCTGATTTTAATGTCCCATGAGGTCGAGCTGTGTGGGCCCCACTGTGATGCGTTTCGAACATCTACCCCATCAGTTAGATGCACCATTCCATCGTCTTCCTAGGTCTCAAAAATCAAGTCAATTTGTGACTTGTGTGGGCCACACCACATGCAGAAGTGGAGAGACGTCGTGCACCCTTAAAACATTCATAACCATTTTTAAGGGCCCACAGACATGTGGTTTGCGAATCCAGCCCATCCATTATGTGTGTCCCACTTGAATGAGGATTCAGACCAAGTTTCAGGTGCATGCAAAACTCAGGTGGCCCCACCAAGTGCTTTTATATGTTTTAACAGTGTCTTCACATAATTTTAGATGGTATGGCCCACCTGAGTTCTGTATACGGCTGATTTTTGGGGTCTCCCATAATTTAAAGAGGACCCATCAAATGCATGGTGTTGATGGCCGAAACGCATCATGGTGGGGCCCACACAGCTTGACCTCACAGGAGTTTATCGTGAGGTCCAGCGCATAGTACCTTTTATATATATATATATATATATATATGTGTGTGTGTGTGTGTGTGTGTGTGTGTGTGTGTGTGGGAAAAAGGTACAATGAGCTCGAGTTGATTTTAACGTCCCATGAGGTCGAGCTGTGTGGGCCGCACCATGATGCGTTTCGAACATCTACCCCATCAGTCCGATGCACAATTCCATCGTGGCGCCAGGTCTCAAAAATCAATTCAATCTGTGACTTGTGTGGGCCACACCACATACAGAAGTTGAGAGAGGCCGTGCACCATTAAAACATTCATAATCATTTTTTGGGTCCACCAAGATGTGGTTTGCAAATCCAGCCCATCCATTATGTGTGTCCCACTTGCATGAGGGTTCAGACCAAGTTTCAGCAGCATTTAAAACTCAGGTAGGCCCCACCAAGTGATTTTACATGATTTTAGATGGTATGTCTTCACATGATTTTAGATAGTATGGCCCACCCGAGTTCCGTATACGGCTGATTTTTGGGATATCCCATAATTTAAAGGGGACGCATCAAATACACGGTGTTGATGTTCGAAACACATCATGGTGGGGCCCCACAGCTCGACCTCATGGGACGTTAAAATCAGCTCAAGCGCATTGTACCTTTTCATATATATATATATATATATATATATATATATATATATATATATATATATATATAGATATATATATAGTACCCATAAGCACAAAAAAAACAGAAAAGAAATTATTAGTCAAGCTACGTACTTTTTGAGAGACGAGATTGCGTCTGAAGCAGATATTTGCAATTTATGTTGATACACCGTATCCCAAAAATCTCTTCCCATCGCTATTAAGAGCATGTACATACCGTAAAAACATCATGAAATGTCCCTACAATGGAGGCATGGTACATCCACACTAGGGCAACCCAAATCAATGGTCTTTACTTTTTTTAACCGTGCAACTGATGGCACATGGATTCTGTTTAGAGTGGCAGACTACCGTGATAGTTCATCGTCTATCTTCCACCGTACACGTGGCATGGTTATTCAGGAAGAGACCATCCAAGTCAACAAGTCAGATCTTGGATGGATTATACCCGAAATATGACAATGAGCGGAAAAATAAATCATATGGATTTTGTCCTTGGATTCTAACCATTCAATGTTTTTCTTTTAACTATTCATTTCATAGCCACAAATTGGACGGCTTGGATTACTAAATCAGTTCCCCACGATTGGATGGACTCGGGCGGATTTCCTGCAGAACAATGTTACTGGTGCTGGCAAGAAAGGTGGGGCCCATTGTGATGTTTGTGAGAAATCTAGGCCATTTATTTTGTGAGCTCATTTTAAGACATGACGCTGAAAATGAAGCAAATCTAAAACTTAATAGGTCACACAAGAGGAAAGGGTGGGAATTCAGTTGTCATCGTTGAAATATTCATACGGTCACAAACTTTCACTTCATCGCAATGGGAATGACATATAAATAGTTTGAATGGCAAATAAACATTAAGGTGGAGTTTAGGAAGTTTTCAACGGTAAGAATTCATTTTCCCAATTTTTCTCCTACACGGCCTAACTTGAGTTTTGGATATGCTTTATATTTGGTGGAAGGCTTAAAATGTGCACGCAAAACAGATGGTCAGGTGGATTTTCTCACAAACGTCACATGATGGCCTCACTTTAAAAGGCTTGGCATGAAACTGCATCCCAGGACCTACCCATAGACACAGTCCTGTCAGGGCTTATATATATATATATATATATATATATATATAACCCTCACCAAGTTTCGAGCACTCGCACCGACTCCTATAAGCTTGCACAAAGGGAAGATAAAGGAGACCTTGGCTAGAACAGGGGACCCTTCGAGGCTTAAGTCAAGCTAGGAATCTTGGTCTAAGTGGTGTAGATAAGTTTCGAGTGAGAGATTTTGCGTACATGTTTTTGTAGATGAGTCCCTTATTTATACCTTTTGATCGAAGTTAACGCATTCGTCATTCTTGGCACGATCTCTACCATTACGCGAGAGCTATGTAACTAAGGACATTGGCGGTTACCCTGAGATCGTGCGCTGGTTGTTACTCCCTACATGCGTTACAGGAGTTGATTCTCGGGAATGATTATAGGTCACATCTTGTCTGAGCCGATCCTATAGTCTGAACCCTACCTAAAACAGTCCGTGCCCATAAGCGAGCCGAGCTCAGTCACTTGCCGACGAGGATTTGGTCGGGGTCGTCGGTTGGAATGTGTAATAACCTCTTCTGGGTTACAGGCTGATGTGAAAGCTCTACAAAAGAACTTAATAGCTAGGAACTATCTCAACTGATCGTCTAGACGAGCTGATACCGCGCCGCGGATCGGTCGTGTATCTTTCCCATCTTGCCTGTTGAAGTACTTGATGCGACAACTTGTCTGGCCAACCGGACCTTGAATGGAGTTCGGCTGACTCATTCAGAGATGTGGCTGAGCCGTGCTGACTTCAAATTGAGTCGGGATAAATTTTCCCATAACAGAAGCCCCCCACTCCCTGAGTTTGCAATGCAGGCTCGAGGAGTATATTTAAGCTAGGAAGTCAAGCGGGCGGAGCTGTTCACCTCAATACAATAATTGTATAGGGAATAACCCCGTATAACTGGCTCCATTATCAGTGCGTCGAGCTCTTAATAGTGGGCGGTTCGCTTGCGTCGAGTGGCAAAGAGACACGTGTCATGGGCGGAAGAAACGAGGCGACCAAATTGCTCGATAATCTACCATGAGCATCACCATCGAGAAAAAGGTGGGCAGCTCTTCACATACTTTATTATTTTCCATCAGTCGCAATCGAGGCTCGGCCAGGGAAGACATTGTTCGGACTAATGATGCTCTGCCACGTGTGGATTAGTGCTCGGCGACGGTTGTCTATCTTCAGCAATAAATGCTTGTCATGATTACTTCACGGCTGGGAATAGCATAAGAACCTCCGCTCCTCTCATTTACTTAATCATTTACTAGCTATCATTCTGCCACTACAACTTCTGGAGCGAGGTAATTCCTATGAGTTTCTCTGTTTTCTGCTTTTTACTTTCCCAGTTTCTTTCTCGCCTCTACATCAATCTCAATGCCAAATGGTCTAGATGATGTTCGCGAGGGCTACGCCTTCGAGGGCGAGAGCGAACCAGAGAGTACAGACTCCAGGGCCAGGGAGTCAGCAAAAATCCTAACTGCTATACCCCTTGCCCCTCGGGCAAAAAAGACCAAGTCTTCGAAGGTTACTACTCGAGGTCCAAGAAAAAAGAAGATTCGCCAAGCCCCCACTTCAAGAACTGATGCAAGCCCTTCAGGCGGGCGACCTGCGGAGGTCGTCCTAGGGGCTCAGTTCTAGTCGAGTCCTAGATGGCGGCAATTCGAGCAGAGTTCCAGATCCTGGACTCTATCAAGATCCGAGCTCCCGCTCCGCTTAACACCTCTGGAAACCCACCCGAGGGTAAAATAGTCATCTTTATCTATGCTCTTTAGTGCGGCTTGCAGTTTCCTCCTCATCCGTTTATGCAAGCAATGATGGTGCACCTGAAATTGGCTCCTGCTCAGCTCACCCCCAACGCTCGGTGGTCTTTATTTGTTGCCTTCATCATCTGACATCAGGTCAAGAACAAGGATCTGACGTCATATGAATTTATGCATCTGTATCAGTGTTGAGGGTCAAATATTGCATATTATCCCCCATTTATTACTTAGTTTTATGAACATGATAATGCTTAATGTTCTATTTTAATCATGTTTGTGTTACAAGGTGAATTTAAGAGCTTCGATTGAAAAGGGTACTAAAAGCATGAATTTGATGCTTAAGAATCACCAAGGCAACGGATGGATCTTAGAACGCCAAGAATGAATAATTCACATGCTAAAGATCCAAGAAAACCAAGTGAGGAATGAAGAGAATCAAATATTTGAAGTGAAAAAAAAAAATGGAATCTTTAAATTGTCCTAAAAACAAACATATTCCTGAAAGTGTACTGAAGAAGAATACTCTAAAACATTGGCTCATTTTGTGAAATTGCGAAGAGTGAAGCCTATTTTGGAAAACTGCGTAAATTTGAGGTGATTTTTAGAGTTTTCCAACTAGGTACGAAAGTTGGAGTTCCACAAGTATAAATAGGACTCCTTAGGATGTTCCTAGGCATCTTCTAGGGTTTGTGGAGTGGAGCAAAAGCGTAGAAAAGCCGTCACCAAGATTTTTTCTTCTTTTTCCCTAGAAGTTTTTATGCTTTTCTTCAGAGATTTTTAGTTTAATCATGTCTATAGTTAGCTAAACCTCTTAGCTAAGGCTAAGAGGTGAAGCTTGTAGCGTGATGGGATGTTTCTATTGCTTTGATTCATGTTTATATTGAACTCTCTTTGATTCTAGTTTGATTATTAGGAATACTTTCAATTTTTAATGGTTTGTTGTGACTCAAATTACAATGGAGCTGTGATAGCTTTCAGTATGTTCTTTTCATGTTTTGGGATTGTGAATCTAGGAAATTTTGTTGTTCACCATCGTCCCTTGGGCATGGTTGGATGATTGAATCCTCCCTAACTTTCACAATTCTCTCGGATTGATTATGGGATTGGTAAATCCTATTGTGAGCCATTTTCTCATGGGCATGATTTTGTGATGGAATCACTTCTAGTTCTTACACAGCTCTTCCATTGAGAATTAGGTCAAAGGAAGTTTAGATTTGATTTTACTGAGATATCTTCTAATTGGATAAGATAGGAGTTTGATTCCAGTTATGTTTGTGAATCAAGCATAGATATTCTCCCTGATCTCTACAAGTGAATCCTTGGAAACCCTAATTTCCCACCTTTGAATTTCTTAAGTTTTTTATTAAATCTCTCACAATTACTCTCTATACTTCCAGACTTAGGTTTTCATCTTCTTTTATTTCTAGTTCTAGTTGCTTTCAGAAAACACACGAGATTAGTCCCTGTGGATTCGACCTCGGTCTCACCGAGATTATTACTACATCGTAGCCCTACACTTGGAGTTGTGAACAAGTTTTTGGCGCCATTGCCGGGGATTAACGGTTGCATTTTTTCTGAGATTAACTAGTTTTAGAATTATGTTAAGATTAGGGTCTTTCTATTTTTAATTTTTAGGGTTTGTTTTTTGTTTTTAGAAACTTTCTAATTCTAGGATTTCTTTTATTTTTAGAAACTAACTTACTTTCTAATTCTAGGTTTAGAAATTTACTAATTAGTTTTTTTATTTTTTTTAGAAACTTTCATTTTCTGTTTTTAGAAACTAATTTAATTTCTAATTCTAAGATAGGATAAGATAAGATAAGATAACATTAGATAAGATAGGATATGATTGGATAAGATAAGATAAGATTAAAATAGATAAGATTAAATAATATAAGATAAAACAAGATAGGATAAGATACGATAAGATAGGATAAGATTAAATAAGATAAGAAAAGATAAGGGGTCCTTACTCTTGCTCAGGGGTCCTTACTCTTGCTCGGGTGGTAGACTCTAAGGAATTTCAACACCTGGTCAAGGATTCAAGTACCCATAGGTGGTGAAATCCCACTAGCGTGAGTGTGTGTGGGGGTGTGCTCGTGTAATATATATATATATAATAATAATAATAATTTAGAAAAAAAGATAAGATAAGATAAGGGTTATTTCTAATTTGTTTTTAGAAACTAACTTAGCTTTCTAGGTTTAGAAACTTTCCCTTTTCGTTTTTAGAAACTTTCCTTTTTCATTTTTAGAAACTAGGCTTTTTTTTTCCCTTTTTACTTTTAGACACTAACTCATCTTTCTATTTTTATTTTTAGAAACTTTTTTTTTTAGAAGCTAATTAACTTTCCTTTTTCTTTTGCAGGATCCTAACATAGATCTCCTCCAATCTGGTAACTTCCTTCTAACTTCTCCTCTACTTTCCATATTGTTGTAGAATTTTTCTTTTATTCTTTTTTTAGGATTAGATTCAGAGCTAGGGTTTCACCATACAAGAGTAGGAACGTTAGTATACTGAGCTAGTTTTAGAGAATGGGAGAAATCGTGAAGTGTTATCAGATGATTATATGACGAAACAACCCATGTCTCAAAATTTTTCTGAAACCATCATCGAGAACCGAACGGAATTCAATGCTCCACCGGCTAAGAAATCCTTACGCGATCATATGCAGGAGAATAATTACACCCCATAGATTATAAAAACAGTACGTGAGTGTTGGGGTTATCATAACTCTGGGAGTGAGAATTATTACCACCCATTAGACAAGATGAAAATAATGAGAGATTATATTATGGGTGATAATATGTATCAACAACCATCAGATTCTCCCACCTATGACCCATATGACTATAATCAGTGGAAACATCAATGTTGGAAAGATGAACCAGCAAGACATCATAGTGAACATTCTCATGGGTGCTCTACCTTTGAAACCCATTCAGAAACGATCCAAGAGGAGTCACTTCAGGGTTACACAAACAATTTTCTTGGCATCAGAAGAACGATAGAAGCGCTTGATTCGTGCCTTGATAAGCTAATGGAGGTTAGTTCACCCCAGCCTTAACCCAACCCGATTCTTCATTCCCAACTCCCTACTTATGATCAGTGGAAACATCGAGATTGGGAAGCTAAATCAACAATGCAACATAGCGACAATTCTCTTAAGTCCTATACTTCTGAGATCCAACAAGAAACGGTCCAAGAGAATTCACTTCAGAATTCCACATAAACTTTAGAGCTCAGTCAGCAAAACGCACTCCAGAGATTTTAAGAACTTATAAAAGATATACAACAATGGGGTTCACGTGATGCGATTATGGAGAATACTGAAATTGAGAATGAAGAGTTGGATTGTATTAATGAGCATATGGTTCAATTTTTCGAAGAGTCGATCTCGATGACGGTCCAAAGGAATGATCAAGAGACGTGGGTGTCTTTCAAATATAATGATAATGACACACTTCACTCACATGACACACTTGGTTTCAATGATGAGGGAGAGGTTAGTTTATTCTAACCTCAACCTAATTTATGAATAGAATGTGAGGAAAGTGATCCCATCCCAAGTATGTACTGCAATGAATTGGAAAATGATGAGTATTGGGATGACGATCATGAACGTGCAGCCCAAATTTCCCTGGAATCAATCTCAAGTTTGGTCCAGGTTAATGATTAAGAAGTTCACGAAGTAATCGGTCATAATGAGCTACTCTACACATCTGACATGGCTAATTTAAATGTGGAGGATGAGTCCCTTTCAACCGACCCTTCTAACTCTTGTGAGACATGTTTAAACCACTCCCCCGAATTGAATGATGATATGATTCGGGAGATGGATGAGTTGTTCGATATGACTCTGGAAGTTGAAACCACCCAGTTGAGGCCACCATCTGAGTTGTACATTTTTAACAATACAATGCCTTTACTGAGTAGTATTAATGAATAGAGTCTTCACATCAATTCTTCGCCTATTGATTCTCAATCCACCTATGAAAGGCAAGACAAGATACATCTGGTGACGATTTATTCTCACTGTGATGAAGAGCAAGAGATCATGCTTCCTCCACTTCCAAAGACAATGGAATCCTTGAGCAGATTATCACAAATTTCAATGAGGAAAATGAGTCACTCTCAGCTGAATTTCCCAATCTTCGAATGATTGCTTGGCACACTTTGTAGATTCAAATGATCCCATCATACAAGACATAGTGAATGCCTTGCATGCATGACAATACCTCGGTAATTGTTAGTGACTGAGAGATCCCTTATTTTGAAACATTTCCCTCCACAGATCATGAATGTTTACTATCACAGGGGGGAGAGCTGACAATTGAACCGAAGTCTGAAACTTTGGAATGTGTTGAGACTACATCATCTGCTGAGAATTTTTTAAAATTTTATATGCCTGTAGTCTCTGATTCACCATGAAGTACTAACATTGAAACTTTTTCGGTCACAGGTAAATCATATATACTTTGGACACCTCAAGCGATTCAACGACAATTTTTTGCTGATGTCCATAAATTTCTCTGGAAATTCATGCTCCAGGGCATCCACGCCTATTATAAAAATGGCTTTTCTATGATCTTATTGAGAAACCTACTGAGAAATTTATCAAGATATTGGTCAGCGGAGGAACCTTGTGGCATGACTAAGTAGCTTTTCCCTTGCTTTTCTAGTTTAGGATTAGTTTATTACTTTTATGTTATATCTAGGATAGTCAGTTTTATGCTGTTTAGGATAGTTTGCTTTCCATTTGTTTTAGGATAGTTTTCTTCTTCTTTTTTTTGGTATAACTCTTGTGCTAACCCATCTTCACACTGAGACAATTGGAAAAGCCTCTAGATTCCTTCTTCAGGTACTACCTTTCTGTAAACACCCCACCCAGGTTAGTATCTTGAGGAGGCTAAGACTATCCACGAACCATGATCATACCTTGGACCAAACCCTAATCCCAGCCTAAACGAAACCCTGACCGAAAACTCCTCAGTCACAACCCAAAACCATGATCCAAGCCGTTCAATATACATACAGCCTCGCCTATACCCTATACCTTAACCAAAATCCTTTATCCATACCTAAATCCGCCACTTTAAGTCCCATAAACCCAAAACGGAGACCACCGGACGAACCAGAGCACCACATGAAGCCCGCACGCGCAAGCGTGGCCCGAATCAGGCCCAGACGGTAGTCTGACTGCCGCCTACGGTACTTTGACTGCCACCGCTAGCGGCCCGCGTGTGGACAGCTGTCCCAGCTTACAAAAGTCAACTTTCCTTCAAAATTACCCGCCCTACCTTCACAATTTACCAAATTACCAGCCCCATAAGCCAATGAGAAAATGTCATGTTACATCTCTCTCCTCTCCACCAACCACCACTTGCCACCTCAGCTTTTAACCCTCTCAAACCTACTATTTACCATTCAACCATTGGAGAAGGCTATAAATAGCCCTCTCCTCTTCTCATTTCCAACACACACAACAACAAGGGAGAGAAAGTGAGAGTGAAAAAGAGTGAGAGTAAAAGAGAGTGAGTGAGGAAGAGAGTGAAGGAGAGGGAAGAAACTCCCAAACCTTCAAAGCCCAAACTTCTTGAGCTAATCCCTAACCTTCCTCTCAACCTTTCTAGCCCCTAAGCCTTGATTAGTCATGGTTCAGTCCATGTCTTAGCGTACTCAAGATCAAGCTAAAGACCCATTTACCTTATATGCATTCATCATGACATCATTTCTCCTCTCAACCTCACTGCTTCTCTAGATCTCTAGTGAACATGTGCTTTGTGACTTGTCATACACCGGATCCTGTCACATCAGAAAATTCCTAGAGACCTAGTCCATTCTCTTTACCTCTTTACATAAACATCACATCTACCTTCTAGACACACTGCTGGACGTATGTTTTGTGGGCTGCCAAAATTTTGGATCTTACCACATCAGAAATCCACGTGTGACTAGTCCTATCATGACCACAGCATTCATCATCCCTTGAGATTATTCTACCACACTAAGTAGAGACTGTACGTTTGTACGGGCAGAGAGGGTGCCTAATACCTTCCCTCTTTGTAACCGAGGTCCCTTATCTGGAATCTTTGATCACAGACCAGGAGTCAGTTTAAGGAAGGAGAGTCTTCGGATTCCTCTAACCTTACATATTCTGTGGGTTCTAGCCGACTGCGGGAATCTGAGATTAATTTGCTAGTGGCAACTCCAACATTCATAAATCAGCCTAATCACCCCCATTCATCAAAACATAATATTTAAATCAGCGTGGGCACCGATTTCCAGTGTCTACACTTTCCATCACTTCTCCTTTACTTTCGTTGTCTCATGTGCATCGCATGCTTATATCTTTTACATTGACGACAATGTAGATTTTAGGTTTGGGGATGGGGATTAGGCAAGCTAATCAGTGTTTTCTTAGTCTATGAGCAAAAATTGTAAAAAATTTTCAGAAAGTTTTGTAAATTCAAGCGATTTTTAAGTTCATCCATAATTTAGAAGTATAAGATACTTAATGTTGGTGATTTATGACTCTTGGGTTCAGTTACTTGTTAGATTTCACAGTTAAGTTCGAATTATTAATCCATGATTAGAAGTTTTAAACATCGATTGAGTCATGATTTCACATGTCACATCTAGCTTACACATTTAGGTGTCAGTTTGATATTGAATTATTAACTTGGTGATTATTAAGCATGGAAGGAACCAACCTGGGAAATTTGTCCATCATGCTCAATGAGAAGAATTGAAAATAATAATAAAAATAAATAAATAAATATCCATCTTAAAAAAACAGTTATCGTCGAAAACGACTACCTATTTGTAACGCCCTGAATCTTCAGGACCCAAGTATATGACCCGTGTCCCAAAAACCCGAGTGTTAACCTTAAAGGATGGTTAAATTCGAGTGTACATTTTTTTTTCTTTTATCAGAGTAAGCAAATGAGCATAATGTGGACAAATCGACATAAAGAAAATTTTCATTATCATTCAAATATATAAGAAGCTGCCCATAATGACTTATACAAACCAATGTCTCTGAATTTAACAAGTACAAGATTTACAAGAATTTAATGCATGAAAAATAGCAGAAAGCATATAAATATAAGCCGCGAGATCACGCAGCTCCTCCAGACAAATACAGTCATGCCTCCCTGGTGATCGTACCCTGCTCCTCATCAAGTCTGAACATACATATCACTAAAGCCACATGTACTACCTGTACGGTTGTATATTTGATGGAAGAGTGGCCAACTTAGTGTGAATTCCCCTCAAGATTACACACCACCGCATTAGGAAAGAGATAGTATAAAACATCCAGACAACCAAAACAGAGTAAATACAGTCTTATTATATGCATGGATGCATGAATGCAATCAGTCCCGGGTAAAACATCCAGACGGGTTGTGCCCCGGGTAAAACATCGGGACGGGCAAAGTCGTACGATGGTGTGCCCCGGGTAAAACATCGTGATGGGCAATGTTGTACGATGGTGTGCCCCGGGTAAAACATTGGACCCATAGATAAAACTGGTCATAAGCGCAATACGCAGCGTAATCACAGGGCAGAGTGATCCAAGTCATTATCACAATGGAATGGCTGGTCATAAAAGCAACACGCAGCGTAATCGCAGGGTAGAGTGAACCAAGCCATCGAAATATGTCATGTATGCATGATTTGACAGCCCATTATTAGTCCATTTACAATCAGCCAATTTAAATAAGCTCAAAGGTCACTACGGGGAGCGTATAGCCCAGCGTAGGCCGACAGCTCATGCATAGTATCCTATGACTACCATCCCTGGCCCATGAGGCTACCACCTTAGAATGTTTAATGAAAATCCATCGACTAGTGGCCAATCATATTACAGTATGTGGGGCTTACCATCGTATGGTTGTACAGTATAAAATGTCAAACCCATGTAGGAAAAATATCAAATAAAACCACGTAGGGCGAGTATCAAAATATGCCACATAGGGCGAATATCAAAACCATACGATAAAGATCATCCTTAAAAACCAATGAGCACAACAACCCTGGATGGTAGGTTCACATCAATGATCCATCTAGATCACCACTCAATAACTACCAAGTCGAAGGTCCATTGCGATCACAACTAGTTAAGTTACATCCCAAGTATGGGTGTACATTCATATGTGGGAATTTTCCACTAATGTACCAGTTTAAGTTCCATAAGCAATCCACAAAAAGAAATCCACAAGCATGAACAATTATACAGGATAATCATAAAGCATGTAATATAACAATTTAATTTCACCAGCTAACACATGTGATTATAAAGGGAGATATCAATTATGAATTTAAATAAAAACTATAACTTAGCTAATGAGAAGATGGAAAGCTCAAGGGGAAGAATCATCACCTTATAGTTGGATCGCCTATCAGCATTGCTAGGGAAAGTGCGTTCCCTTAAAATCAAATCCTACCATAAATCAGGGTGTACAATTAGATCCAAGTCCTACACTCTACCTAGGTTTTAAGATGATAGCCTAGGGTTATCTCTTAGTGTTTTACTATAGAATTAGGGCCTCCATCCTAGGTTTTAATCCTAAACTTAGATTCTAGGATTTGAACCCTAGACGATGTATTCGTTATAATTTAATCTTAACAATTACAAGATAACTGTTAATGTTGGTGTTATAATCTATATTAGTTTGCACATTAATAATGATGGTTCACAAGCTCGTATTTAAATACACCGATATTATCCATCATTCTTATAATGACTAATAATCTCTTAAGTAATATAAGTAATAAAAATAGAATATTTACTATTGGTAATATAATAGGGATTAATGCTAATAATTATACTAATTCCATAAGAAAAATTATAAGTACTTTCTAATGCTAATAGTCTTGGTTTGTATTAGTCGAGTGGTCCTAAAGTTTTATCTAACTGCGTTTTGGAGTTGTGTGGGGCTTGTAAGGGTCCATTAATGAGGGAGTTTGGGCCCGCATTAGGCCGACCAGGCCCACCAGTTACTTGTCTCAACAAGCATCCCAATTCGAGCCAGGAATCCACCCATAGACAAGGCCCGATTTCAGCTCAGTTCACGGGCCAGCTGAAGGCATGATTCAGTTCATATCTCAGCCTAATAGCATGGCCTGATCTTGGCCTAGCTGCGAGATTTCACATGGTTTAGGCCCACTAGATGTTGGTCCAACAAGTGGCCTAATTTGGGCCTGGTGTTCTTCCATAAATAAGGCCTAGAAATTGGGCCTGGTGTTCTTCCATAAATAAGGCCTAGAAACTGGGCCTGGTTTAGCATGGATTTTGGCATGAACTTTGGGCTGATCTTTAGCCCATCAGAGTTTCAAATGTGGCCCACTGTACATATGGTGGGGCCCATGTGCGGCCCACTGAGATTTGGAACTCAGTGTGCAGCCCACCTTCCGTTCAAAAATGGTGCAGCTTACTATGATGTGAGTATTGCACTGATCAGTGCATTTCTGACAGAGATGGACCAACCATTGTTTCAGCAAGGGGAAAGAAACCTTGGCTTTTGACAACCAGAGGGTCTCAACACATCAGGAATCGCCCTGAGTAGCAGAGAGTCGACCATCGAGTCGACTCAGCCTGTCAAGGCTCGGTTGGAGGCGATTACCTGAGGAAGTGACCATAGGGGTGGTTCGGCATTCCCAAAACAGTCCCAGTAGCTAGCAACTCGGCCCGGAGCACCTAAATGCCACAAACTCGCCCCGTGACTCGAATGGGTCGAGCCAGATCAGCACAACGAGCAGCAGCTCATTCTCAATGCCTCTCCCTCTCTCTGATTCTTCCTCCATTCATTTTCTTTCTCTGTTTTTCTTCTCTCTCTGTTTCTCCTCTTATTTCTTTTCTTTCTTCTTCTTCTTTTCCAGTTGGAGACGCCCAATTTGGACCGGACATGGTCGGGTCAGTGGGGTGCGGCACCCATTAACAATGGCCTGTTACATGCTATCTCGGTTGGAGCTCCACCACCACAGTCCCTGATCAGCTTTAGGATGATCATTTGTGATCGGATGAGCTTCCAGAGGCCCACTTAACGGAAATCTAGTGGCCACACAACTCAACAGCGGCCGTTTCTCGACGAGGAAGGAGACCCGCTGTTAATGGCAGATGTCAAACAGGAGTTTCTTCCTTTATTCTGCCTTCTTCAGACTGTTCGTGGGGACCCTAGGAAGCTTGTAGACAAGGATTTTCGAAGCTTGGTAGAGCTTTGGGCGGTGGGTTTGAGTTTGGAAGGAAACAGTCGGTTTTCTTGTGTTGGTGCAAGGAGAAGGAAGGAAGGCCTGGTTGCATGGTTGCTTCCTTCCTTTATAGTGAAACCTAATTCCCTAGCATCATTGGATGGGAAATGGACGGCCAGATCTGATCTGGCAGAAGCAGTTTTTCCCCAAACGGTGGGTAAAACCAAAACCGGTCTGGTTTCCCTTGAGACGCCCTAAGCAAATTGGACGGCTGAGGTCTCTCCTAAAATGAATGCTGGGATTGGAGGATCCCTCCTCTCACGTGGATCGCGCCAGCATGTTGCACGACACACAGTTTCCATTTCTGGAAACATGGGTTTTCACTGTCCGTAAGAGACTGAACTTGTGCTCTCTTGAGTACACATCTTCATGTGAGACGACTTGGGTTTCATTTTAAGTTGACCCATCTGTAAGATGGACGGATCAGATCGAGTGCCTGGGTCGGATAGTGGGCCACAGATGCAAGGAAAAGGGCTCAGCTCGTTTGAACGAGCGCTGGCGGGAGATCCTGCCTCTTTTGGAAGCAATCAGGTCAAGCCCGATTTGACCAAGGGTGGAGTCTGGTGCACCACTAGTGCACCCACTTCTCGTGCATAAGCACTCTAGAGTGGGGCCCACAGAGATGTTTGTGGGAAATCCACTTCGTCCATTCCCTAAGGGGCTCTACCAAAGGGTTTTGGGCCAATGATCAGGCTAATCTAAGGTCTAGGTGGGGCCCACAGCTCGATTTGCAATCGTAGGATGGTTTCTCGTCAACCTAGTGGTCAAATGACGCTTAAGTTGGACTTCAACGGTAAAAAAAATCCTAATGCGTCATTTGTAAGGCCTTCGTTATATATTACTAACGGATGCTAGTTTTTATATAATTTTTATTATTTGTATATATTACTTATAATTACCATGTATTTAAAATCTCATACTTATATATATAAATATATTTTTAATGTTAACATATTACTAATTACATGTTGTTATTCACACATTCATTAATATACAAAATTTATAACACACATTATTCTATTATACGTATAAATGAATTTAAGATTGTACAATATCATATTTAATTAAAATTGTATTTGTATATGATAATATTGCTAATTAATATACAATTCTATTAAATTATCTAATGGTTTTTGTATACCTACTTATAAAAGATATTCAATGCTACATTATTATTTATAATTTGACTTTATGTTATGAAATTATTATTCATTATGTTTATTTAATATAATATTATTTTCATAATGTCTTATATACATTAAATGCATACTCATCATTTTAACATGAAATTTTTAAATTTTTACAAAGTGTATACATTTCATAGTGTATATATTTGGGTTGCGTTATTTATATATATTTTTATTTATATTAAATTAACCTACATGGTAACACTCGAGTACTGGAAAGTACGGGGTGTTACACTATTAAAGATCTTTAAAAAGGTTGACATAGTGTGAAAGCCATTGATGGAAAAATTAAAATCTGGAAGAATGAAAAGATGAACTGTAAGGCAAGTTTTGGTTTAGGTTTGATTGTCCTGAATGCTCTTTTGATTATCAATGTGATCATGAAATTTAAGAATTGAACCTTTGATTGTGATAAGTCCAGATTTCACTATGCACCCGTGGAACTCAATGTTTAGAATTAATCTAATTTCTGGATTAATAGTTTGAACTTGACTATGAAATTTACCGAGTGCTACAGTTTAGGAGAAAATAATGCTCAACATTGATGCATTTTGAAACTCTATTATTTGGATTGTTTTAAAGTCACTTGAGCTTATAGAAATTGTCTTATGGTTCTCGAAATATTTTTCGCATACTTTGCTCAGGAGTAACAAAATGTTGGTTGGGGATTGTATTGAGGGTCGAATATTGCATATTATCCCTCATTTATTACTTGGTTTTATGAACATGATAATGCTTAATGTTCTATTTTAATCATGTTTGTGTTAAAAGGTGAATTTAAGAGCTTCGATTGAAAAGGGTGCTAAAAGCATGAATTTGATGCTCAAGAATCACCAAGGCAAGGGATGGATCTTAAAAGGCCAAAATTGAAGAATTCGTATGCTAAAGATCCAAGAAAACCAAATGAGGAATGAAGAGAATCAAATATTTGAATTGAAGAAAAGGAATCCTGAAATTGTTATAAAAACAAACATATTCCTGAAAGTGTCCGGAAGAAGCATATTCTAAAACTCTGGGTCATTCTGTGAAATTGCGAAGAGTGAAGCATATTTTAGGAAACTGCGTAAATTTGAGGCAATTTTTAGAGTTTTCCAACTAGGTGCGAAAGTTGGAGTTCCACAACTATAAATAGGACTCCCTATGATGTTCCTAGGCATCTTCTATGGTTTGTGGAGAGGAGCAAAAGCATGGAGAAGCCATAGCCAAGAGTTTTTCTTCCTTTTCCTTAGTAGTCTTTATGCTTTTCTTTAGAGATTTTTAGTTCAATCACGTCTATGGTTGGCTAAACCTCTTAGGTAGGGCTAAGAGGTGAAGCTTGTAGCGTGATAGGATGTTTCTATTGCTTTGATTCATGTTTATATTGAACTCTCTTTGATTCTAGTTTGATTATAAGGAATACTTTCAGTTTTTAATGGTTCGTTGTGACTTAAATTACAATGAATCTGTGATAGCTTTGAGTATATTCTTTTCATGTTTTGGGATTGTGAATCTAGGAAATCTTGTTGTTCACCATCGTCCCTTGGGCATGGTTGGATGATGGGCATGGTTCTGTGATGGAATCACTTCTAGTTATCACACCGCTCTTCCATTGAGAATTAGGTCAAAGGAAGTTCAGATTTGATTTTACTGAGATATCTTCCAATTGGATAAGATGGGACTCTGATTCCAGTTGTGTTCATGAATCAAGCATAGATCTCCCTGATCTCTACAAGTGGATCCTTGGAAACTCTAGTTTCCCACCTTTGAATTTCTTAAGTTTTTCATTAAATCTCTCACAATTACTCTCTATACTTCCAGACTTAGGTTTTCATCTTCTTCTAGTTCTAGTTCTAGTTGCTTTCAGAAAATACACGAGATCAGTTCCTATGGATTCGACCTCGATCTCACTTAGATTATTACTACATTGCAGCCCTACACTTGGGGTTGTGAATAATCAGGCTAAGCACGACCGAAAGCATCGTGTTGGTATTACCTATCGATGAGGCCTAACCTTGGTAAAGACCTCGTCACCGGGCTCCCAACTTACAACAAGTATTAGAAGAATAAGTGGTTCTGGGTCTCACCTGCCTCCGAGCTTAGCAATCTTTGGGCCAAAGTGCCCATAAAATTTTTTAAGCCAGGTCAGATATCGCAATGGAATTTACATCTTTGCTGTCGAGTACTTATCCTTGTTGTGTAATGAGTTGTTTTTGTCCACTGTAGCTTATGCAAAGGGTGCACCAGAGCTTTCCCTTGCCCTCTGAACTCAAGTTGCTAAAGCTCGGGTGCTAAAAGCAGAGCAACAGGTCTGGCACGAGCTCATCACCCCGACTAATCTCTATAAGTCGAGCCTTTGTAGATATACCTCTCTTACCACTACTCTCGGTAAGTGTTTTGTTAGTAGTTTCGGCCTCTGTTGACTGAATATATTCTGAGCCGAGCTCTGTTTTGCAGGGATGGGTGAGCCATCAGGTTCCAAGAAGAGGAGGTGGCCTCCTCCTCTCAGTGAGATGATCAGCTTCGAGCCTCGAGTGAAGATCATGGCTCTGAAGAAGAAGAACACTCCTCAAGCCGAGGCTGAGCCCGCCGCTGATCCAGTCTCTACCCCTGAAGTCCCCCCAATTGTCCCTTCTCATCCACTCGGGATGGAAAGGGAAGTGGTCGGGGAAACAACTACCTCGGTTCCCTCCCTTCCTGAGCTCAGAAGGGAGACCATGGCGAGTGCTGAGCACATTGAGCTCATGCCCACTGAAGTCGACTATCTGGTCGGTAGAACCAAATCTCCGCCTAGGGGCGGGTTTGTGCTAATGGCTGAGGCTCATGCCTCGTCCACTGGATCTGCTCCCTCCCCCCCCCCCCCCCCCCCCCCCCCCCGAGTCTAAAGAGTATCCGCCCAGATACTACATGGCTTGCTTAACAGAGTGGGCGGCCAAGAATGCTCCAAAGGCAGAGATCACTAACCTCATCTCTCGTCGCTCCGAAGCTTTCAAGACTAACATAGCTTCAGTCTGCTATAAGGTAAGCCTTTTTCCGTATTAGATCTATTTTGTTCTTGATCTTGAGCTGTTTCTTATCCTATTTATTTTTCAGACGATGCTCGTGTTCTTGTCGACTTAGAAGGGGCTGCAGGAGTTGGGCAAGAAGGAGGCAGAGAACGAAGACCTCTAGAGGGAGAGGACTGAGATGAAGACTCTTCTCACAACGTTGGTCGAGCAGAAGAGGGAGTTGCAACGTCTGTTGGCTGAGGGCCAGTTGAAGGAGTTGGTGTTCCAAGGGGAGGTCAATGAGCTTCAGTCCCGCTTAGAGTCGGCTGACTCCAAGCTGGTGAAACTGAAAGCTCACCTCGGCACGGTGGAGGATGACAATGCCCAGCTAGCGGCTGAGTGTTGAGGGTCAAATATTGCATATTAGATCCTATTTATTACTTGGTTTTATAAACATGATAACGCTTAATGTTCTATTTTAATCACGTTTGTGTTGCAAGGAGAATTCAAGAGCTTGGACTGAAAAGGATGCTAAAAGCATGGATTTAACGCTCAAGAATCACCATAGCCAGTGGACAAATAAACCATTGATAGTTGGGGCCACCTGATCTCTGAATATGCCTCAATTTTGGACTCGACCCCTTAAATTAGATAAATGAATGAATGAACGATGTCGATCTCTCATACAGAGATCATAGTGGACCCCACACGAGAGCTGCGTGTACACCACCGTGGTGCTACCACCATGCACCGAACCAGGGAAGTCAGTCAGCATGCGCTGACCCGACTCTTGCTCGAACACGGCTTGCTGTAACATCCCGAATTTTTGCCAACCCGGGATTAGACGTCCTTAGGCAATGGGTCGATCCTAACACCTTATCAACTTGTCAAAACTCAGTCGCAAAGGCTAAAATCGCTTGTGAACCCATTTCTTTCACAAATCCCATCCTTCACCACCTTGCTCTTCAATCTTTCTAAGTACTTTCATCCTAGACACTAACTTAAACTAGCTAAGTAGTATAACTCGGATCACTTTATATACAAACTACAAAGGCCCAGGTACCACCTCAGACAGAAATCTTACAAGACTAAATCCTTTAGAAATTAAGCGAGATTTAGCTAGTGTTAAACTAGAGTGCCTGTGAAATTAGCACCAATCACTTTAAATACGATTTGCAAGACCCAAAAGTTGTAGAATCATTGACGCTAGGTTACCCTAAAATCTAGGATCAATCTCATTACCCGGCTGCTCTCGGGAGCATCTCGAAACTCTGTATCGGATCTGGACCGCACGTCGGAAGTCTGATTAACACGAAGTTAAGGAACTATGACTGCCTTGCTAGGCTTGACAACCACCTCGGAAATCAAATCCAGATAGTGTCCCAGCGCTATTCGCTTGAGCTAGGAGTGAAGAGTGTGAGAAATATGAAATTAATTCAAAATAAAATATCTTGAATAGTAATCTGGCACCTCTCGCTTGCGGATCAGTTTTAAGCAACCAGACTGTCAGAATCAGATCAAATTACACCCTCGGATCAGGAGAAATTTCATACACATTTACATGTACTCAGAATCTCCGATCGAGATCCACTGACCGTTGAACTAAAACTGGTCCGCCACGCGTGATCTGGAAATCCCACTAAAATGAAAACTTAATAGAACATAGATCCAGCATTAGTGAGCTTAAGTCTGACCATTGGCTCAAGGAAGCCCGCCAGAAGTCCTCTGTTGAGCTGAAACTGACCCGTTTTGGTTACAACCTAAGTATACTTTGACGTGGAGTCTATTTCGATGAGTTTTTAGACTATATAAGGACCTTAAACCCTCTCTCATGGCAGCCCTACGAATTTGGGAGAAACCCTAGAGAGAGAAGAGAGAAAAGAGAGAGAAAGTGTGGGATCTGTGGGAGAATCTCCCTGCCACTCTTCCCTGCCGCTATACGTGCTTCACCACTCCATTCTCGTCTCTTTCCCGGCGAATCTGACTCCGTTTCTAGGTAAGAAACCCTAACCCTAATCTGATTTAGGGCTTAGGTGGTTGTAGGTTATGAAATATCTAACCTATTTCGTTCTATAGGTTGCCAAACTGCCGAATACGGAAGCTTAGCAAACCTATCGACTCCGTTACGATTCTACAACAAAAGGTGCGGACTTTAGGTGTATAGGTTATAGTTTTCAATGCTTTCAATGTCAGATAATGATAGATTCTTGATCTGCATGCAATTGCACATGTACAAAGTGCTGTCTGTTTTCTGTTTCGATTAAAGATGAAAAATATGGAATTCTACATACTCTAGGTATTTGTAGAAAGTACGGTATACGTATAAATTTTGAAAATGTGCTTGACATGATTATTTGTTGTATGAATATATTATATATGGATAAATTACTTGTTTGGCGAAAGGACTCGCCCTAATACATATTTTGCTCATATACACTATGTATGTTCAAATTGTGTATTGTAGAAAATACCGTATACGTATATATTTTGAAAGTGTGTTGGTCATGATTATTTGTAGTATGAATATATGATATGTGAATAAAATACTTATTTGGCGAAAGGATTCGCCCTAATACATGTTTGCTAACATACACTAAGTATGTTGTAATAGTGTATTCTAGGTGTTTGTAAAAATGACTGAATGAGTATAAAATTCTCATTCGTGCTCACCATGACTAATTGTGATGGATATATGATAGTTGTATTGGCGATCCCCCTTTGACGAAAGGATTTGCCCTAAATCACGCCACGGCCAATATTCACTACTTATATTAAAATGTGTGGCCCAAGTGTTTGTGGAAATGACTGAATGAATATGGAACTTGGATTCCTACTTGCCATGACTATCCGTCGTGGGTGTATGCGTGTTATGATTGGGGTAACTTCCTAGTGAATGGATTTGGCCTTATACCTATGTGATCAACATATGTCATGTATGTTGATGCCTGTATTTTAAAGTGTTTGTTGAAATGTCTGAATGAGTAGTAGTTAGTAAATTGTAATGTTTAAGGGTGTTGAGATATGATTCTCAACCTCTTTTAACTATGTGTATGATTTCCTTGGATAGTTGTGTGATTAGGAATTGAACATGTACAAACTCATGCTTGCGTTGTGCTTCATAACATGCTCAACTGCTTTTATGATTTTATCTATGTAATGCATATGTTTAAATTCATATTTACGTTTTATGATCCGTCATGGGTGATGGGGGAGTGGAGCAATGAATGCGTGCAACAGCCCTGGCAGCCCTAAACAGATAATACCAGACCCTGATTATATGAGTTGAATCTTGATTCACTACTGCTTTATCTATCTGCAATTGATTGTGTTTGGGGCCATGATTATAGTCCAGACAATCGGTACCAGAGTTGAATTCGTGGGTGTGATTCATTTGCCACGTGAGATGTGTTCGACGAACTCGAGTCGTACTTCGGTTAGCGATAGTGGTTGGCCACACGAAGTGCTCATGCGCTTCATATCGTTCAACTTGATGTGCGCTTGAGCTAGCCGAGCTCGTCAAGTAACCCGATCTGTATTATGTATGTTCACCATGTTTGGACGCCTCTGCTTGAACTTAGGGTACCAAACTTACCAGTGGAATCTTTTTTAACCATGGTACCTCGATCCGCTAAGACTCATGAGCCGGACATGGTGGTATGGGACACCGTGGTCGAGCTGTCGGCCTACGCTGGGGCCACATGCCTTCCCGTAGTGACCAGTGAGCAACCAGACTCGTGAGCCGATTATGGTGGTATGGGACACTATATTCGTGTTGTCGGCCTACATTGATAAGGTGATGGGGGAGCGGTGCAACCTTTGTGCGTAACAGCCCTGGCAGCCCTTTGTAGTGACCTCGAGCATACTCTGAAATCGCAGTGAGCCTTAGGGTTTGCTGCGGTATATAGAGTATGAACTAGGCTTATTTCTGTATTGTGATGAATCATTTAAGAGGTGATGGGGGAGTGGTGTAACCTTTGTGCGTAACAGCCCTGGCAGCCTTTGCAGTGACCTAGAAAACACACCATCGTCTGATATTAACTAGGACTGACGACCCTAGAATGGATCATGTTTGGGAATGATACAAGGGAGGTACCTTAGTTTCTTAATCCTGCTGTTTGAAATGGACTAATTAAAAACTCGATAATCATGTTCATCATGCATTGCATGTGCCTGGAAGATGTGGAGCACTGAGGGATGAAAGCATGCCGCGAACGTGAGATGGTGTCGCACGAGGGAGGGTGTGGTGAGGGCATCCATCATACCTGCATCCATACTTGCATTAATAAGAGTAGTTAGGAGTGTTTGATTTTACTGCTTTATCATTACTGCTTGACTGTATTGATAACATGTTAACCTATGCTTTACTGTTCCACTGAGTTAGCTACTCACTCCCACGTTACGGGATGGTATTTTTAACACCCACTAGACATTGTCTGATTTCAGATGGCGACGCTACTTCTGAGGCGGAGCCGGACCTCTGCAATGACTACGATGCCTGCTTGTATTGGTTGTCTTCTGACGGCTTCCAGTGAGCCGTGTCCTGATCGGCGGGGCTTTCTGGGATATTGACTAGAGGACCTTATACGTTTGGTATATTTTAGGATTGTACTTATAATTATTTAACCTGGTAATGTTATCACAGTCTGGAGACTCATCTTAGTTTATATATTTTATCTATCTATCACAGTCTTCCGCTTGCAAATTTAACTATCTCTGGAGTATGATATGTTGCTTGGCTTAATCTCACTCATGTTCACTACTCTAATATAGTCGACATTTAATCATTATTATCTATGTTGCATAAGTGATGTTCTGGAAACTCGAGAGTTGAGTTACTACTCGACCCTCGATTTTTCGGGATGTTACAGTTGGTATCAGAGCATGATTTGGATTAAACCGGACCTGAGTTATGGTCACTCGACGTACACTGACGCACTCTGACTTAGGAGGGAGCGACGGAATGTAGAAACAGTCTTAGGCATCCTGTTCCATCCAACGGCTAGTTCACTGAAAACGAACGCCGAAATCGAGTCAGTATTCAACCATGGTCGCACGGGTTGACCTTAAAACATTCCTAGGCCGTTTATAGATGATTCTAGATTACAATCCACCTCACCCCAACCGTTGAAAATCGATAGAATATAGGATAAACGTGATGAGAATAACTACTCCGACTCCTCGGAGCTTCTCTGGACTCCTCAACGGAGACTTCTCGAATCCATGAGGAAAGAAAGCAGACAATATAAATAAATTCTAATACATTCGAAATTGATTAATGAATGTTTAAAAATGAGTTCACAACCCTTTAAATAGGGATACCAAGTAATGAGAATGAAATCAGAAACAAACTACAACTAAAACTCCTAGATTTCGCGACTTATTATAAGGTTGTGATGTCTACTAGTGTGCAAGGTTTTCGGCCAAAAATAGTAAGTGTCCTATTTGGCTTCACCAGGCCATTCTCCTAATTATTCTAAGCTCTTTTCACAATGAGCGTAACTCCTAAAGCCCGACAGATGAAGAGTAATTAAAGTAAAACTACTATTTTTAGCAAAACGAAATTGAAGCGGGGAAATAACCGTCAATCGGAGGGTTTTCTCACAATTTCGGGCTGTACAACCTTGCATAGCTAGGTTGGTTGGCTTCACTAGCTCGTTCTACCCCAAATTCATATATTTTACGTTAGATAACTCATTATGGATTGTAAGTTACGTCCGATTATCCCGAAACTACCCGAAATGGAGCGAATCGGGGTCGGGGGGCCAAACGAAGCACTTCCGGAGGGATCCAAGGTGGGACCCAGTGATTTTTGGGGCCTAGGGGACTGGAGGATCACGACCGTGGGGCCCCCCTTTCGAAAATCAAAAAAATTTCGGCGAGGCCTCGCCACTTTTTTGACTGGGCCGGGCCCGCGGCTCGGGCCGACCAAGTTTGGGGGTTGTGGGACCCCCCTGATGTGTGTCTCATCCATCAAAAACCTCCCAAAGCACTACTTCCTTCACAAACCCCCCTCCAAGCCGTTTTCTCTCTCCAACCTTGTTGTTTCTCTTCAAAACCGCCCTCCCGATCATCCTATCTGTTGATTTCGACCACAACCCATCCATTCTCATCATCCACAGCAGTCCCTTCCTCCCTACCCTCTCCGTTTCCCTCATTTGGACTCCCACACCCCCCATTTGGAGCTCAAAATTGGGCAAGCCCTCTAACCCATCCATTTTCTTCATTTTCCTTTCTTTACTCCTTGTCAGTTGGGCCTCTACAACCCTTGATGAGAACCAAATCTGTGGAGAACCAAAACTCTAGCCCCTTTTCTCCCTTTAGGGTCCGTTCGACCAAACTGCATTAGGTGAGTTAGGTGGATAGAATTGTATAAGTAATAATAAATGTATGTGTAGGTATGGTCCCTAGATTGGGTGTATCCCATGTTTTCCAATGCCATGTTTGGAATGTATGCAATAAAGAGTATATCCCAGGTTTTCCTCTTACACTTAGAAACTCCGATTCCTGGGATTTGGAAATCCCATCTCACACTTTCTGACACAAGGCTCATTTTCTAAAGCCTACACCATTAATTTTAATCCCCTCCCACCCTCCTACCAAACAAGCCACTCCCAATCCTGAGGTAGGATTAGCAGTGTAATCCCATTTAATGACCCTTAGAGTTTTGGACCTAGGGCGGTACTCCTAGTTTTCGATAGACCTGACCGTATAGGAAATCCAACAAATTAATAACGTAAACCCCAGGATCTTCTTAGCTAGTATGAACATGTGTGAAATGCTCGTGCGTAGTTAAATTCGAGTTCAGGCAACCCAATTCCAATCAGACAATTTTGACCCTAGGCGATAAAACAATTTCTTTTATTAGAAAGGGTATAAAATCATCTGGTGTATAAGCATAGACTTTAGATTACAACTAGTGGATTACCGCTGCTCATAAGTTGAGCCTAGGCTGCTGATTAGACTAAGAAATGTAAACGACAAAAAAAATGTTAAGATAATTGAGTGATAGACTTAGTTAGTTGACTTGATTAGGTTGGAATGAGACCCCGTTCCTTTGTTGAATCCCCTCGGTATTCATAGGCTTATTTAACGACTCTTAGGAGGCTTGTTTGATTAGTAACTATTCACACTTAGAGAAAACTTATATATCCCTTGGATTTAATGATAGGTCAAATCAATACACCCCTTAGAATCGCCTTCTCAAAGACTTAGTACCATCGGGACCACGGAGCAGAGAAACTACATATAAGCGAGGTATTCGCGGTTTGAATTGAATTCTCAATCCTGGTAGTGACCAATGAACTCTATGCTCTGATCAAGCAGAAGGTCGGGATCAAGTAGGATTAAGAACTGATACGATAATTTTTTGTCCTACCTAGGCAGGAGGTCCATGTATCCGACTCAGACCCACTACACAACATTTCTTCCGTGTTGGCCGAACCACTTGCAACCAAAAGTTTATAACTTCATCTTTAAAAAGTATTAGGAGTATATAGCCCATAGCGACTTTGTCTTTTAGGCCTAAGGAATTACCCAAATGGGTAACAAATAGTTAGGAATTAGGTCCCAAATCGCATATCATGTCGGCATACATATTGTGCTTATGAACGTAGAAAGATAGCATGCCTATTAAGCTAGACATGATTAAATAGGATAAGTCTGGACCGCGACAAAACTCCTTGGTAGAATTAGGCATCTTGCCTCAAACTCACACCTGTCCCTGCAATCAACCACAATACCTATCATCTTTAGCTCATTTCTATAACCATAGGTACCAATGTCATAGTACACATCGTCGATGAAAGTCAGACCAATGTATTTTCCATTTCATGGCAAGGATAGGTTATAAATTACACCTTGTTCCGACATATGGATCAGGACATAGCTCTTGAGCCTTGAGGGTGAAAATAAAATTTTAAGGGGGGTAGAACATTATGAGCCCACTCTAGTTAGGTCGGCTAATACACCTCTTTGATCTGGGTGGCACAGCGAAAGTGTGGTGGACCCTACCCCACTGACCCAGGATCGAAACTGTGCTCGTTGAATACGAACATTATAGAAGCCCTAGTAAGTTCTACTATGAGAAACCGTTTTAGGATGATCTAGTAAGATTTGATTCACCATTTCCTTGGACATAGATAATAACAAGGACTCTCTTAGACTAAGACCTAAAGGGCAACCCGAGAAATAGAAACGAACAATTTGAGCCTTTCAATGATGGACATTCCCTACGTTTTTAAAGTGATCGGACTATGGAGTTACTGAAATATACAATTGCGAAGCATTCGCGGCTTGACCCAATTCTCAATCCTAGACGACTACCAATGGACTCTCTGCTGACGAGCAGACGACCAGGATCCACCAGGATTCGGAAGGGAAACGATGAGCTTCCTACCCTGGCCCGGTAGATGATCGATGTATCGGGATCAAGTCCACCATAAATGTCTCTCCGTGTTGGTCAAACAATGAAAACAACTATCTTGCTCTAAATTGTTGGGAATTGTCGTCAAGACTCCAAATAGGTATAGAAATAAATTGTAGCAAACCATCAGGGTATGAGAAATGGATAAAGAATTAAGTTTTAAGGGGGGTAGACTAAAATGAACCAGCTGGTATATACCCTACCACGCGTAGAAACTTGGAATCAATAAGTCTTAGGCAAATGAAATAATAGAAATCTTCCCTTATTACCCTTAGCCAATTTCGGGGACGAAATTTTGTTTGAAGGGGGGTAGATTGTAACATCCCGGATTTTTGCCAACCTGGGATTAGACGTCCTTAGGCAATGGGTCGATCCTAACACCTTATCAACTTGTCAAAACTCAGTCCCAAAGGCTAAAATCTCTTGTGAACCCATTTCTTTCAAAAATCCCATCCTTCACCACCCTGCTCTTCAATCTTTCTAAGTACTTTCATCCTAGACACGAACTTAAACTAGCTAAGTAGTATAACTCGAATCACTTTATATACAAACTACAAAGGCCCAGGTACCACCTCAGACAGAAATCTTACAGGACTAAATCCTTTAGAAATTAAGCGAGATTTAGCTAGTGTAAAACTAGAGTGCCTGTGAAATTAGCACCAATCACTTTAAATACGATCTGCAAGATCCAAAAGTTGTAGAATCATTGACGCTAGGTTACCCTAAAATCTAGGATCAATCTCATTACCCGGCCGCTCTCGGGAGCATCTCGAAACTCCGTATCGGATCTGGACCGCACGTCGGAAGTCCGATTAACACGAAGTTAAGGAACTAGGACCGCCTTGCTGGGCTTGACAACCACCTCAGAAATCAAATCCAGATAGTGTCCCAGCGCTATTCGCTTGAGCTCGGAGTGAAGAGTGTGAGAAATACGAAATTAATTCAAAATAAAATATCTTAAATAGTAATCTGGCACCTCTCGCTTGCGGATCAGTTTTAAGCAACCAGACCGTCAGAATCAGATCAAATTACACCCTCGGATCAGGAGAAATTTCATACAAATTTACATGTACTCGGAATCTCCGATCGAGATCCGCTGACCGTTGAACTGAAACTGGTCCACCACGCGTGATCTGAAAATTCCACTAAAACGAAAACTTAATAGAACGTAGATCAAGCGTTAGTGAGCTTAAGTCTGACCTTTGGCTCAAGGAGGCCCGCCAGAAGTCCTCCGTTGAGCTGAAACTGACCCATTTTGGTTACAACCTAAGTATACTTTGACCTGGAGTCTATTTCGGTGAGTTTTTAGACTATATAAGGACCTTAAACCCTCTCTCATGGCAGCCATACGAATTTGGGAGAAACCCTAGAGAGAGAAGAGAGAAAAGAGAGAGAAAGTGTGGGAGCAGTGGGAGAATCTCCCTGCCACTCTTCCCTGCCGCTATACGTGCTTCACCACTCCATTCTCATCGCTTTCCCGGAGAATCCGACTCCGTTTCTAGGTAAGAAACCCTAACCCTAATCTGATTTGGGGTTTGGGTGGTTGTAGGTTATGAAATAGCTAACCTATTTCGTTCTATAGGTTGCCAAACTGCCGAATACGGAAGCTTAGCAAACCTATCGACTCCGTTACGATTCTACGACAAAAGGTGCGGACTTTAAGTGTATAGGTTATGGTTTTCAACGCTTTCAATGTCAGATAATGATAGATTCTTGATCTGCATGCAATTGCACATATACAAAGTGTTGTCCGTTTTCTGTTTCGATTAAAGATGAAAAATATGGAATTCTACATACTCTAGGTATTTGTAGAAAGTACGGTATACGTATAAATTTTGAAAATGTGCTTGACATGATTATTTGTTGTATGAATATATTATATATGGATAAATTACTTGTTTGGCAAAAGGACTCGCCCTAATACACGTTTTGCTCATATACACTATGTATGTTGAAATTGTGTATTGTAGAAAATACCGTATACGTATATATTTTGAAAGTGTGTTGGACATGATTATTTGTAGTATGAATATATGATATGTGAATAAAATACTTATTTGGCGAAAGGATTCGCCCTAATACAAGTTTGCTAACATACACTAAGTATGTTGCAATAGTGTATTATAAGTGTTTGTAAAAATGACTGAATGAGTATAGAATTCTCATTCATGCTCACCATGACTAATTGTGATGGATATATGATTGTTGTATTGGTGATCCCCCTTTGATGAAAGGATTTGCCCTAAATCACGCCACGGCCAATATTCACTACTTATATTAAAATGTGTGGCCCAAGTGTTTATGGGAATGACTGAATGAATATGGAACTTGGATTCCTGCTTGCCATGACTATCCGTCGTGGGTGTATGCGTGTTATGATTGGGGTAACTCCCTAGTGAAAGGATTTGGCCTTATACCTATATGATCAACATATGTCATGTATGTTGATGCCTGTATTTTAAAGTGTTTGTTGAAATGTCTGAATGAGTAGTAGTTAGTAAATTGTAATGTTTAAGGGTGTTGAGATATGATTCTCAACCTCTTTTAACTATGTGTATGATTTCCTTGGATAGTTGTGTGATTAGGAATTGAACATGTACAAAGTCATGCCTGCGTTGTGCCTCATAACATGCTCAACTGCTTTTATGATTTTATCTATGTAATGCATATGTTTAAATTCATATTTACATTCTATGATCCGTCATGGGTGATGGGGGAGTGGAGCAACGAATGCGTGCAACAGCCCTGGCAGCCCTAAACGGAAAATACCAGACCTTGATTGTATGAGTTGAATCTTGATTCACTACTACTTTATCTATCTGCAATTGATTGTGTTTGGGGTTATGATTATAGTCCAGACAATCGGTACCAGAGTCGAATTCGTAGCTGTGATTCATTTGCCACGTGAAATGTGTTCGACGAACTCGAGTCGTACTTCGGTTGGCGATAGTGGTTGGCCACACGAAGTGCTCATGCGCTTCATATCGTTCAACTTGATGTACGCTCGAGCTAGCCGAGCTCGTCAAGTAACCCGATCTGTCTTATGTATGTTCACCATGTTTGGACGCCTTTGCTTGAACCTAGGGTACCTAACTTACCAGTGGAATCCCTTTTAACCATGGTACCTCAATCCGGTAAGACTCATGAGCCGGGCATGGTGGTATGGGACACCGTGGTCGAGCTGTAGGCCTACGCTGGGGCCACGTGCCTCCCCGTAGTGACCAGTGAGCAACCAGACTCGTGAGCCGATTATGTTGGTATGGGACACTATATTCGTGCTGTCGGTCTACATTGATAAGGTGATGGGGGAGCGGTGCAACCTTTGTGCGTAACAGCCCTGGCAGCCCTTTGTAGTGACCTCGAGCATACTCTGAAATCGCAGTGAGCCTTAGGGTTTGCCGCGGTATATAGAGCATGAACTAGGCCTGTTTCTGTATTGTGATGAATCTTTTAAGAGGTGATGAGGGAGTGGTGTAACTTTTGTGCGTAACAGCCCTGGCAGCCTTTGCAGTGACCTAGAAAACACACCGTCATCTGATATTAACTAGGACTGATGACCCTAGAATGGATCATGTTTGGGAATGATACAAGGGAGGTACCTTAGTTTCTCAATCCTGCTGTTTGAAATGGACTAATTAAAAACTCGGTAATCATTCTCATCATGCATTGCATGTACCTGGAAGATGTGGAGCACTAAGGGATGAAAGCATACCGCGAACGTGAGATGGTGTCGCATGAGGGAGGGTGTGGTGAGGGCATCCATCATACCTGCATCCATACTTGCATTAATAAGAGTAGTTAGGAGTGTTTGATTTTACTGCTTTATCATTACTGCTTGACTGTATTGATAACATGTTAACCTATGCTTTACTGTTCCACTGAGTTAGCTACTCACTCCCACGTTACGGGATGGTGTTTTGAACACCCACCAGACATTGTCTAATTTCAGATGGCGACGCTACTTCTGAGGCGGAGCCGGACCTCTGCAATGACTACGATGCCTGCTTGTATTAGTTATCTTCTGACGGCTTCCAGTGAGCCGTGTCCTGATCGGCGGGGCTTTCTGGGATATTGACTAGAGGACCTTATACGTTTGGTATATTTTAGGATTGTACTTGTAATTATTTAACCTGGTAATGTTATCATACTCTGGAGACTCATCTTAGTTTATATATTTTATCTATCTATCATAGTCTTTCGCTTGTAAATTTAACTGTCTCTGGAGTATGATATGTTGTTTGGCTTAATCTCACTCATGTTCACTACTCTAATACAGTCGACATTTAATCATCATTATCTATGTTACATAAGTGATGTTCTGGAAACTCGAGAGTTGAGTTACTACTCGACCCTCGATTTTTCGGGATGTTACACTCGCTGCCGCGTAACGGACGGACCACGTCCTCTTACGAAAGGCTATGGGCCACCATCATGGCCCACAGGGATGATTTGAGCCGTTCATCTTGCAGAAGAGCTCAAGCCGGTCAAACCCATGTTGACCTTGTGCACCCATGCACACTCACGTGCCTACTACAGCGGTCACAAAAGGACCATTCTGCTACATTCAAGCAATCGCAGTAGGTTTAACTCCATGGGCCGCACCAAACTCGGATCAAGAACGCGGTTTCTTAGGCCGAGATTCCAAGGGGAAGCCAATGAATGGAATGGATTTCCCAGCCTGCATTAATCATGGGCCCACCAATCATCACAGATCCAAGATCGTGCGCAGGGGCTGCGAACATGAATCACTGACGCCGCCCAGGCCACTACAGATCGCTGGACGATCAAGACGCAGATCGGGGCCATGATCTGGACCATCCAGATGTTAGGGAAGGGAATTCTGACCATCCCCATGATGGCAGATGGGATTGAAAGTAGCACGGTGGGCTGCATACAGCGTCCGATCGTCCTTGTGTAAAAATAGGATGCAAAGACAGGCCGTCCTACTCCCTGTTGGAAATCATCTTGTGCAAGAACCCTCTAGAAGATCTTCGCCCTATAAATAAACTAGAGAACATGAGGGGAGGAGGACATGTGGAAGCAAGAGGAAAGAAAGAGAGCAGAGGAGGACAGTGTGGAGAAGCCATCGCCTGAAGTTTCTTCTTTCCTTTACTTAGTTATTTTATGTTTTTAAGAAATTCTAGTTCATTCATGGCTATGATAGACTAAGCCTCTTAGCTAGGGCTAAGAGGTGAAGCTTGTAGTGTGATGGGGTACTTTCTATTGCTTTATTCATGTTTATATTAAAACCTCTTTGATTCTAGTTTGATTATAAGGAATACTTGTAGTTTTTAATGGTTTATTGTGACTTGAATTACAATGAATCTGCGATAGCTTTGAGTTTGTTCTTTTCATTATTGAGATTGTGAATTTAGGAGATCCTATTGTTCACCATCATCCCTGAGACATGGTTGGATGATGGAATCCTCCCTAACTCTCACAATCCTCCCAGATTGGTTGTGGATTGGTAAATTATGTTGTTTGCTTTGTCTCATGGGCATGATTTTGTGATGGAATATCCATTGAGAACTAGATCAAAGGAAGTTTAGATTTGATTTTTAATGAGTTATCTTTCAATTGGATAAGATGGAACTCTGATTACAGTTGTGCTCGTGAATCAAGCATAGATCTCCCTGATTTCTACAAGTGGATCCTTGGAAACCCTAATTTCCCACTTTTGAATTTCACAAGTTTCCATTAATTCATTTACAATTATTCTCTCACATATTCTAGATTAGGTTTTATCTTCTTCTAGTTCTAGTTCTAGTTGCTTTCAGAAAATACACGAGATTAGTCCTTGTGGATTCGACCTCAGTCTCACCGAGATTATTACTACATCGTGACCCTACACTTGGGGTTGTGAACACTGAGCTAGGGCATGCCAAGCTTAATGCCACTACCGAGATGGAGGTAGCAGTTGAGAAGGCCTTGGCCGCACAGCATGCTAAGTTTGAAGCCTCAGCCACTTTGATAGCCTCCGCCGCTGTCGATGAGTTTAAGTCTTCGGCTGAGAGAACTACCGAGGCCGAGAGGGTCTACTACTGTGACTATAATTCCTATGTAGATGATGTCAAAGACCTCTATCCAGACCTCAATCTCAAAGCTTTAGCTGCCGAGGATCCCGCTGATCAGCCCTCCGACGTTGATCCTCCTCCCCCTCATGCCGACTAATCCACTCCTGATCTCTTTTATCAATTTTTCTTTCTTTTTGTAGTCAGATATTATAGTGCTTCGACGCCATTTTGGTTAATACTTGTGTTTTAATTGATCTGCCTGTTGTCGTTTGTGATGTTTGTCAAATGACGGGATGACCTCTTCTTTAAGGGTCAGCTTGTCGAAGGCTTCCATCCCTGCACGTGGGAGATGGTCCTTCATAGCATGCTTGGGTGGCAAGCCAACCACTTCTTTAAGTGATCGGCCCATCCATGGGACTTCACCCACATTTGGGGTCCCATGTAGAATATGTAAAGCAGAATGTAGAAAAATGCATCTTTTATTTGAAGCGTAAATTCATCACAAGTAGTGTCAACCCTTACATTGATTCCCTTAGGAATAGTAGATCTTCAGTTGCTTGACATTCCACGGGTGTGGCAGTGGGCGCCCTTCTAGGTCCTCGAGACGGTAGGAGTCGGGCTTGGCCGAGCCGACTACTCGATATGATCCCTCCCAGCTTGGTCGTAGGGACCCTACTCCAAGCTCCACTGTGTTTTGGAACACACTGCGAAGGACGAGGTCTCCCTGTTGGAATCGCCTCGTCTTAACCCTAGATTTGTAGAAACGAGCGACCCACTGATGTTGAGCCGCAATTCAGTTGTATTCCTTAGTTCCTTGAGTAAGTCAAGGCTTGTCATCATTTGCTTGGCGTTCTCTCCGTCCTGATAGGATCGCACTCGAGTAGTGGAGAGTCCTATTTCAACGGGGACGACTGCCTTTGCAACATAAGAGAGGGAGAACGGGGTTTCTCTTGGCACAAAACGGAGCTCTTTAGCCCAGCCGTCCTTAGCTATTTCCAGCTTAGTCTTGAGATGGTTCTTTATGATTTTGTTCACCGCTTCCACTTGGGCGTTGGATTGAGGATGTCGAGGTGATGAGTATGCGTTCTTGATGCCGAGCCTTTGACACATACCTCAACCTATCATTGTCGAACTGCTTCCCATTATCTGACACAATGGTGTGAGGAATGCCAAACTGACAGACAATATTCTTCCAGACCAATTCGTCACTTTCTACTCTGTGATCCTGGCGACAGGCTCGAATTCAGCCCACTTGAAGTAATCAACGGCCACAATCGCATACTTAGTTTGCCCTTTTCCTTGGGGTAAAGGACCAATAATGTCGATCCCCCACTAAGCAAACGACCATGGTCTGCTCATGGGGGTCAGCTCCTTAGCTAGTTGTCTAGTGACGGCCACAAACCTCTAGCATTTATCACACTTCTGAGTAAAACTTTTGGAGTCTTCTTGGATTGTCGGTCAAAAGTATCCTTGGCGGACAATCTTCTGAGCCAGTGCTCTGCCCCTAGAATGATTTTCGCAGATTCTCTCGTGAGTCTCTCAGATTACATACTCTGCCTCATCTGGCTGGAGGCACCTTGAGTATGACAGGGAAAAGCCTTTCTTATACAGAGTATCCCCTATAATCACATACTGCACCGCCCTGATCCTCAGGCATCGTGCTTCCAGTTTATCCTCGAGGATTGTGTCATCCCTAAGGTACTCAACTATTGGATCCATCCAGCTCATTGTCATCTGTACTGGTTGAGTGATTTCATGGTTGAGACGATCGATGCTCGACTTGCTGAGGAACTCTATCGGAACAATCCTCCGAATACTTCCTTCAGTAGCTGAGGCCAACCATGCCAGAGCATCGACCCAAGAGTTCTCAATTCTTAGAATCTGGTTGACGTTACATGCCTGGAACTCACTCATGAGTTTCCAAGCTTGCCTGAGATAGGCTATCATTCTGGCTTCTTTAGCTTCATATTCTACTGATATTTGGTTTACGACAAGCTGGGAATCTCACCGAACTTCAAGAGCTCGGACTCCCAAGATAATTGTTAACCTGATTCAGCCCAGTAGAGCCTCATACTCTGCTTCATTGTTCGAGGCTCGAAAGCCGAGCCTTATGGCGTACGGGACATTTGTGGAGTCAGGTGCTACGAGGACAATTCCTACTCCTCGCTTCGAGTTTGATGACCTATCTATGAACAAGGTCCATTTGTACGTTGTTTTGACAAGAAAACAAAGGTGTTTGATTTGGGGAAATTATCTTATTCAATCATAACAATGGAAAAGTATAAAGACAATCATCACACTTCATTGATTCTGAATTCATTTACATCCTCTAATATTCCTTGATTCTAAGATAGATTGTTCAAACAATATAAATTAATAATGTTTAAAGATTTGATCCAAATAGCAAATTCGGCAGCATTTCGTCAGGAGTTTCAGTAATCTCCTAGGACTTAGGAGGAATTGCTGATAATCTGATCAACCAATCTTCAAGGAGATAGGAATTTTGGCAACATTCCAGCGCTATTTCAATCATCTCCTAATACTTAGGAGGAATTGCTCTTATGCTGATTTCTCTTCTTTAAACTTGAATAGAAGGAACTTAAAAATTTGAAGACTCTGGCCATTTCAGCAGCATGACAGCCCATTACTGTTACAGACTACAGGGTAGTCGGTTTGCGCTGTCCCGCGCAAAAGATATCATTTGCGCGGGTCTACGCAAACTATAGGAGCCCAATGCTCGTTTACGCGGGTCCGTGCAATCTGCTGGAGCCCAATGCTCCGCACCTTAGGTCTTCTCCTTCGCTCTTCTTTCACTCCGAAATCTTTGAACCCCTTTATGAGAGAGGGAGTGGAGTATTTATAGACATTTCACACGTGTGAAACTTTAGCTTTAGTGATGTGGGACAAAAATCACTTTCCATGCAGTCATCATATACTTTGCGCCGGTCCGCGCAAACGATATGCTTTGCGCGAGTCCGCGCCAACGATATGCTTTGCGCGGGTCCGCGTAAAGCGTTCTTCTCTCCTCTCCTGCCTTGCTTCTCTCTAATACTTTGCTTTCCAATCTTCTTCTGGAACTTCACCAAAATACCTAAACTACCCCTCGAACTGGAACTTCATCAAAATACTTAAACTACCCCTTGACCTGGAAATTCTCTGACCACTACAATGAGATATTTTTTGTGCTTCAACAGATGCCCCCTCGATCCTTCTTTGATTGATTCCTGAAATCAAATGGAGGATCGATATTCCTCTACCCGAAGAACTAGAATGAATTGCAACTAAAGGATGACTGGATGATCTTGCTTGGATGGAAGACTGGATGATCGTTCTTGTATGGAAGACTGAATGATCGCATTCAAATGGAAGACTTAAATGCTCACGTTCAAACAGAAGACTTGATTAATTGCGCTTAGATGGAAGATTTGATTGATGGCGCTCGAACGGAAGACTTGACTGATCACGTTCAAACGGAAGAGTTGATTGATTGCACTTGGATGAAAGATTTGATTGATGGCGCTCGACCGAAAGACTTGATTGATTGCACTCGAATGGAAGACTTGATTGATTGCGCTCGAACAGAAGACTGGAATGCCCCCAGCCAATAGTGTCGAGCGGAAGCTTCATTAGAGAATGTGAAGTTCTCTTTTCATCGAAACACATCTCTGCAATAGCTGTGATGACTTTGTCTTTGAGCAACTTGATCAGCGAACTTTCTTTCAACACCATTGCTGCTGTAACGGTCTCTTTGATCAACTCCGGTGACTTTTTTCTTTAATTCTGCAATAGTGTCTTTGATCAACTCCCGTGACTTTTTTCTTCAATTCTGCAACGGTGTCTTTGATCAACTCCATTGCTCTTATTGCAGCAACCTTTTTAATTGTTTCCTTTATTCATGATATGCATAATTCGATCTGTCAAATGATGATCTTTCCTGCCAGATTAATCAGGATTAGTATCTCAAGACATTATAACTCTTTCAATTTAGCCTTAAGAAGCATTGATAATTTTGAAATATGTATTGAAAACTTCTCTCTTTTAAGTTAATTGTGATATTCGTAATGTAATAATGATTTAATCATTTCATCTTTGCGCTTGTCATCATGCTTCGCATTGCATTCTTTTGCTCATTAAATCGCGCTCTTGGAGATATCATTTCCAGCTCTAAAGGTTCAATCGCTGAGTTGTTTCTAGCTTGTGCGCCTTAATATTTCTTCATAGACTTTTCCTTGGATCTTTGCTGATCTTGAAAAATAGACAAGACTTCTTTTCAATTTTCATTTAATAACTTTCCAAGGAATATATAAGTTACCGGTGATGATTCCATTTGCTCCTTGTCTCTCTCAGATTTGATACTTGGAGTCTCGCGATATCATTATTAGGATAGCGAAGAGTTTACGACATTGGCATATAACTGAGCTTTATTATAGAGGCAACTTTTGAACGTTCACTTTGAGTCATAATTCTCAGTATATAAATTCTTTTGCCGCGTATAAGAAATTTTTAGAAAGACCAAGGCATAGATTGATTTGAAGACATAAGCATAGATTGATTCGAAGACCAAGGCATAGATTGATTTGAAGACATAAATCCTGCCCCCCTTCCCGGTCAATGTTGCATAAAGATTTCTTCAGAAGATAATATTTCTGAGGTAAAGCTTGTAGATATTCCTTGAAGAGTTAAACTTTTGAGTAGATAATTGCCAATATTTTAGTTGGCCTTTACTGTTGCTATAATTTGAACCTGATTCAAGAGAAACGCATTTTTGCATATATTTTTTCTTTTCAACATTTAAAATTTCATCAGGCAATTGCATATTTGAGCATATCTAATTTCAAATGTGTATTCGCAGCATTTTAATGCTACATGTAGTTTATGCTTTTGAGCAGTGGTGCTAGTGCACTTTGACTGGCCATACTTTGACTTGGACGAGACTGACCTTGACCTGACTTAACTTGACTCGACCAGACTTGACTAGTCTAGATTGAACTAGACTGGACTGGACTGAACTAGACTGACACTTACACACACAGTTTAAGCTCTTGAGTAGTGGAGCAACACATAGTTTAAGATCTTAAGTAGTTGGAGCAATCACTAGTGAAAGAACACACAGTTTAAGCTCTTGAGTAGTGGAGCAATCACGGCCGTGAATTTAATGGGATTTACGCACAGGGTGGCCATGGTAACTCTCTAGAGTTCGCGGGGCTTAACCAGGCTACCTTTGACCAAACCCCAGGCCGCCAGTCCATCAATGAGAGGTCATCTTGCTTCAGAGACCTTCATGAGTTACTACCAGAAACAAGCCCGGCATATGGATTTTCAATGGGTACCAAATCCAGGGTCGTCAGTCCATCAAATGAGAGGTCATCTTGCTTCAGAGACCTTCATGAGTTACTACTGAAATCAAACCAGGGATCTGGGGAGTCATCCTGCTTCAGAGACTCACTTTTTCTTCACCTGCAAGGTCGGACCCATTCACGGGAAGGCATTTTTCTCCATTCCCCGTGACGCTGTCGGAAGCTATACAGACGGCATGGGTCTTATGTGACTGCTTCGTCAACTGCCTTAAATGATCATAAAAATAGGCCTTATGTGACTGCTTTGTCAACTGCCTTAAATGATCATAGAGATAGGCCTTATGTGACTGCTTCGTCAACTGCCTTAAATGTTAAGCTACCATCGCTATCGTCACCTTTATATATGGTTGGCTATATAGTTTATTCCACTGCCAAAAGATGGTGAATCGATAATTGATATTTCGTCACTGCTGATAATGTTCTGGGAACATTTTATTGTGTTTGAAATAGTGTATCATCTTGGCGATGATAGCAATTTTGATAAGCGATTGATGACAACAGCGATGGTTGCTAATTTTGCAATAATCATTGGTACTTACTGGCGAAAATTTTTTCGGCGTCGGCGATAATTGTCAATGCTTGGCAGCAATCTTCAACGCTTGGTAGCGATCATCAACGCTTGATAGCGATCATTAATGCTTGCTAGCGATCATCAACGCTTGATAACGATCTTTGACGCTTGATAATGATCATTGACGCATGGCAGCGATTATCAACGCTTGATAGCGATTATTGACTCTTGGCAGCGATTATCAATGCTTAATAGCGATTATTGACGCTTAGCAGCGATTATCAACACTTGATAGCGATTATTGACGCTTCGCATTTGGCAATGACTCAATATGCTTGAAAGCCTGTCTTGCTTTGATAATGACTTGATATGCTTGAAAGCGCTACTTTTGGCAATAATCATCGACGCTTCTCATTTGGCGATGACTTAATATGCTTGAAAGCCTGCATTTTATTCAAATACGCAAAAGAAATACATTTTATAGTGAGAAATATCTTTCATAATTTTTACTCACCTTTTTATTCACTTGTCTTGCCCCCTTTTGATTAGGAAGCATTGCTCTAGGAATCTTCGTAATCAAAATTACGATGTCGCGACCTTTAACAAATATACTAATGTCATATTACTTCATATTATTTGTTTAAGATTGGCATTGCTTCCAGTCTTAAGCTGATCAGGCCCATGTACTTCTTTTATTTCATACACTTTCCTGATAGAGATTTCACCTTTATCGATCATCTTTTGTAACTTGTTCATCAAATCGAAACAGTCCTCTGTTTGATGTTCAAGGGAACGATGATAGTGACAATAATCACCTTCTCCTATTTTCTTCATTTCCTATGGACGTTTCAGCCGCGGCAATCTAATCTTTTCGGTTACTAACAATTTGTTTAACATAGGGAGTATATCATCTTCTACAAATGAATACTTCTTACGATCCCTAGGCTGTGTAAATTCTTTCTTCATTTTCTTGGTTGTATGCTCAATCATATTTCTTGTATCTGAACTTCCTGGCTCATTCTTCGCTTTTCTTTCTTCCTGAGGCATATAAATTGCATTTCTTCCAAGGTTTGAAATCAACTGGCTTATATAAAAGTCGGACATTTTATCATTAATCCTTTCTAAACTGCAAGCTTCTTCAATCAAATCTTGAAATGTCTGTATATTTGAATTCGCGAGACTTGACACAATACTTAGTTTCATGCATTCCATGCATAACTTAACTTGTTCTTTTTCCTCTTTCACCAATCACAAGTGTGATGCCCCCTGAATCCTCCATCGATTAATGAATTCTTTGACCAATTCATCCTCTCTTTGGCGAACGGAAGCTAATCCATAACTAACTTCTTTAGAGGATAACTCAACAAATTCTGAATTATAACGAGAGTTTCTGAGTGAATTTATCACTGCCGGCCATCCCCTTTTCGCAATAGCCTTCCCTTTATCTTTCCCGTTCTTTGTCAGATCTCTTGCAGATGTCATGTTCACAATGACTTTCTTGTCCTGTCCTTCATTCTTGTTCGTCACTGTCTCACCTTGTTTTATCAATCGCTTTAGTATATTTTTTAATGTAAAACAATCTTCTGTACGATGCCTTAAACAGCGATGGTAATGACAATACTTTTCTTCTTTAGTCATTTCGACTTCTTCTGGATATTTTGGAGAAGGTAAGCTGATAGTTCCAGCAGCAAGCAATTGTTCCATCATTGGTAACATATCTTCTTTATTGAATACATATTCCCTGTAGGAGTTGTATGGTCGTGGCCGCTTACCATTAACTTGATCTGAATCCTCTCTCTTCTTTGTTTCTCATTTATTGTAAAAAAAAATATTCTTTTTCTTTTCTTGATTAAAAATATTTACCATTAATCTATTCGGTTCTCTTCTTTCTGTCTTGATCCGAAAGACTTACATCTTTGTAGCCATCACTTCCAATGCATGCGCTTTTGTTGCAAGATCTCGGAAAGTTTTTATATCAGCACTCATGAGCCCGAAAGCAATTCTCGGTTCCATAGAATTCAAGCACATGTTCACTTGTTCTTTCTCTTCTGGTAACTGTCGACATGAAGCCCCCAAGGTCTTCCATCTATCAATGAATTTCTCCACAGGTTCATTTTCTTTTTGTCTGACAGAGGTCAATTATGCAATACTGACATCGCATTCTGACGAGAAGAAATTAGATATAAACGTGTCTTGCATTTGTTCCCACGTTCTTATTGACTCGGGCATCAAACCAGAATACCATCGAAATGCTTTGCCTGTTAAAGAAGATCCAAATAACCGCAAACAATATTGAGGTGTCGTAGAGAAATTTTCCATGCTGGTGATGAAGTGCAAGAGATGCTCTTCTGGAGACCCATTTCCTTTAAATTTTTGAAAATCTGACTGTTTGAAATTGGTTGGGAACGGAACATCTTCTATCTCTCTTGGATATGGCGTCCGGTACCTGAAGCGGCCAGTATTTGCCCGCTCTTTTTCTAATCTGACAGCTTCTTCAACAACTTCTCTTACATCGTCTTGCATTACAGTCCTTGCGACTGGAACAGATCCTCTTGATCCTGCCCCCTGTGAATGAGAGTGTTCAGGAGGGCTTTTATGTCCGTTTACTGCACCTATTGCTGGTGGAGCCGCAATTTGGGCTACATTATGTGCAAGAGTTGCTAGTGCTTTCCTAAGATTTCTGCATTCATTTATTAGTGTTCTTTGCGCTTCAGCTATCTCATTAATATGATCTTCAGTGGATGGCAAGTTTTCCTGATTCATTTCGGCCATATGCACTGTGGCTTCTTTACTTTTTGATGAAGTCGTAGCTGGAGTAGAGAGAGAGGGTGGAGTATTGTCTGACTCCTGTGTATTCCCTGCGCTACCGATTGATTGGGGCGATACGAGCATCGGTGAATTTTTCTGAGGCGACACTAACATTGGCGAATCCATCACTATTGCTTTACTCTTTTGCTCTTTCGTCCACTTGACCCTTGAGGCGGTTAGAGTCGAAAAGTCGCGCGTTGTTAATTGCGAGACTACTTGCTCAGGATAAATCGCAGGAGGAGCGATTTCAGAATTCTTCTTCGCTGCATTACGCGTTATCGACCTTCTGACTCTTGGCATAAATGGGTGTACTCTAGAGCTTCTTGCATTCTGTGCTCTTATTTTACGAGACATTACGGCAGTCCAGCTTTTATCTCCTTCCAGCGGTTGAGGTGAAGTGGATATAACATCAGATGTTGTTCGAGTCAGGTTGTTTTTGCCCATAGAAATTCGAATCATGCACTCTGGAGATTGATTCGGTGCATACTCTATCATGAACCCAGTCGGAGTGAAACGGAAGCCCACTGTCCTTTCAGAAATTGTCATTGGTCGTAACTTGTAGTTGGATTCGAAAACCTTCGATAATGAAACATACGTGAAGTTAGTATGCGAGGGATTAAGTAAACTATCTTAGAGATGAAGGGGAGGATGTTCCCACTGAGAGTCGCCATTTTGGCATCTAAGAGACGCCAAAAAGTGATAAGAGTCTTACAAATTTTCCCAAGTTAATGTTAAATAAGATAATGTCCCCAGTGGAGTCGCCATTTTGTTTTGACAAGAAAACAAAGGTGTTTGATTTGGGGAAATTATCTTATTCAATCATAACAATGGAAAAGTATAAAGACAATCATCACACTTCATTGATTCTGAATTCATTTACATCCTCTAATATCCCTTGATTCTAAGATAGATTGTTCAAACAATATAAATTAATAATGTTTAAAGATTTGATCCAAATAGCAAATTCGGCAGCATTTCGTCAGGAGTTTCAGTAATCTCCTAGGACTTAGGAGGAATTGCTGATAATCTGATCAACCAATCTTCAAGGAGATAGGAATTTTGGCAACATTCCAGCGCTATTTCAATTATCTCCTAATACTTAGGTGGAATTGCTCTTCTGCTGATTTCTCTTCTTTAAACTTAAACAGAAAGAACTTGAAAATTTGAAGACTCTGGCCATTTCAGCAGCATGACAGCCCATTGCTGTTACAGACTGCAGGGCAGTCGGTTTGCATGGTCCCGCGTAAAAGATATCGTTTGCGCGGGTCTGCGCAAACTATAGGAGCCCAATGCTGTTTGCGCGGGTCTGTGCAATATGCTGGAGCCCAATGCTCCGCACCTTCGGTCTTCTCCTTCGCTCTTCTTTCACTCCAAAATCTTCGAACCCCTTTATGAGAGAGGGAGTGGAGTATTTATAGACATTTCTCACGTGTAAAACTTTAGCTTCAGCGACGTGGGACAAAAATCACTTTCCATGCAGTCATCATATACTTTGCGCAAACGATATGCTTTGCGTGGGTTCGCGCCAACGATATGCTTTGCGCGGTCCGCGGAAAGCATTCTTCTCTCCTTCTCCTGCCTTGCTTCTCTCTAATACTTTGCTTTCTAATCTTCTTCTGGAACTTCACCAAAATACCTAAACTACCCCTCAAACTGGAACTTCACCAAAATACCTAAACTACCCCTCGAACTAGAACTTCACCAAAATACCTAAACTACCCCTTGAGCTGGAACTTCTCTGACCACTACAATGAGATATTTTTTATGCCTCAACATCCATAGCCATGGTTTTCGCTTTAGTGCCCTCAGCAAGAGAACTGGCCTGGAGGATCATGATGTTTTCTGTCAGACTGGCAGATGTGCCCGAGTCAGACATTTCAGCTTCACTATTTTGAGCGGTGAACTCCACTATGAAGTCAGCCATGGCCTAGCCCTTGATGGAAGTTCTCGGCCGATACTCGATGTCAAATTCTCTGAGCTCGATTGCCCTCTTAGTCAGGCGCCCGGACACTTCAGGTTTCTGGAGTACCTAGCAAAGGGGTTGGTCAGTGAGGACAACTATAGAGTGCGCTTGGAAATATAGGTGAAGTCGTCAAGAAGATACAACCAACGCCAGGGCGAGCTTCTCTAAGCTCAGATACCTTGCTTCTGCTGGGACCATTGCTTTGTTAATGTAGTACACAAGATGTTGCTTCCCTCCGGATTCCCTAATAAGGGTCGAACTCACGCCTGAGGCTGAGACAGCCAAGTAAAGGAACAGTGGCTCCCCTTTCTCTGGCTTAGACAGCAATGGAGGTGACTATAGATACTGCTTCAGCTGTTGGAACGCCTGCTCGCATTCCGAGGTTCATTCTGCCTTCTTATTGCCCTTCAGCTGCTAGAAGAAGGGAAGGCACTTATCGGGTTTCCCTGGAGACGAACCGGCTGATGGTGGCCACTTTTTCGATAAGGCATTGGATTTCTTTCAAGGTCCGAGGAGTGCTCATGTCCAAGAGAGCTCTAATTTTATCTGGATTTGCCTCGATTCCTCTGTAGCTGACCTGAAAGCCGAGGAATTTATCCGAGCCCACCCCAAAGACACACTTGGTCAGATTCAGCCTCATCTGATATTTTCGTAGGATGGAGAAGGTCTCGGCGAGATCTGATATGTGGTCGGCTTCTTTAACGCTACTTACCAACATGTTATCGATGTAGACTTCCAAAGTTCGGCCAATCTGACAAGCGAACATCTTGTTCACTAGTCGTTGATAAGTTGCTCCTGCATTCTTCAAGCCGAAGGGCATGACCCGGTAGTTGTAGAGCCCTTTATCTGTGACGAATGTCGTCTTCTGCTTATCTGATGGGTGCATTGCTATCTAATTATATCCGGAGTATGCATCTATGAACGTCAGAAGCTCATGCCTGGCTGTACTGTCGACTAGCTGGTCAATCCTGGGGAGAAGAAAGTTGTCCTTGGGACAGGCTTTATTCAAGTCGGAGTAATCCACACAGACCCACCATTTTTCGTTAGCTTTTTTTACGAGCACAACGTTAGCGATCCAGTCCGGGTAATGGATTTCTTCAATGAGACCCGCATCGAGCAGTTTGTCCACCTCCTTGACGATCGTTGTGTACCTTTCGGGCTCAAAAACCCTTCTCTTTTGATTGACTGGCTTGTGCTCCGGGTCCACATTCAACCTATGGACCATCACTTCAGGGGCGATGCCTAGCATGTCTCGATGGGACCATGCGAAGATGTCTCTGTGTTGTCGTAGGAACTCCAGCATCTACGCCTGTTAGCTGGTGGTCAGCGATGATCCGAGCTGAATTGTTCTACTCAGGTTGACATCGTCAAGCGGGATAGTTAGGAGGTCTTCCATAGGAAAGTTTCCCTCCAAGATGTCCTCCCTAGGGTCGAGCACATTAACTATAAGAGCCTGCTTTGTTATTCCCTTTCGCACAGCTATGGAGTAGTAACACCGAGCTTCCCACTGGTCTCCTCGGAGATAGCCAACTCCTCCAACAGCAGGGAACTTCATCATAAGGTGGTATGTGGACACCACCGCCCTTATGGAGTTGAGTGAGGGTCGTCTGAGTATGACGTTGTATGTCGATGGTACGTTCACCACTAAAAAATCTACTAGCAGGGTAACCTGGTTCTGCCCTTCTCCGGCCGTGACTGGGAGGGAGATCGTCCCTTCTGAATGACTTTATCGCCCGCGAAGCCGTGCAGTGGGGTCCAAACAGGTCAGAGGCGTGACCTGTCGATACCCATCTTGTCTTACGCCTCGGAGTACAAAATGTCAGTCGAGCTCCCCGTATCGACCAGAATGCGGTCTACCTTCCGATTGGCTATCGTCATGGCTACCACCAGGGCATCATCATGAGGGTGTTGATTCCGCGCACGTCGTCCTCCATGAACGTTAAGATACACGGACTCATTCTCGGTTCTTTGCTCAGCCTGTCAACCAAGTAGATGTAGTGCTTGGGGTCAGTGCTCCGAGCATGAGCCTTTCAGGCTTAGTTTGAATCTCCGCCCCCCTACGGCTCTCCGCAAATTGTTCGGATTTCAATGCCTTCATCTATTGCCCTCTCGGTGGCTCGTCCTTCTGAGCTTGTTTGTCTTCCTTTACGTACAAGTGCCCCTTTCGACTGAGAGTCTTGATCACTTCTTTTAGGTTGGCACAATCGCTGGTGTTGTGTCCATGGTCGCGGTAGAAGTGACAATATTTGTGCTTATCTTGCTGGCTCACGTCCGTTTTCATGCAGCTCAGCCACATTAACAGCTTCTTGTCTCGGATCTCCAAGAGAATTTGTTCTGGAGATGTGTTAAGGGGAGTATACGAGTTGAACTTGCTCTCTGTCCTTCTGCTCGTCCTTTGACTACGTGAGGTGTCGTCATCCGATCTCCTCATGTTCGACTATTGTGGGGCTTCATCTTTGCATTTCTTATCCCGTGGGGGGTTTCCCGAGCTCTAAGAACTTTTTTGACAACTGAAGAACTCTTCGACATTCAAATACTTTTGAGCCCTGTTCATGAGTTCCCCTAACATAATCGGAGGGTTCTTTCATATGGAAAGAGGAACTTTCCCTCCCTAAACCTAGTAATCATTGCAACCAGTGCCATCTTGTCAGAGTAGTCATCAACTTACATCGCCTCTTTGTTGAATCAGGAGACGTAGTCTTTCAAAGTTTCTCCTTCCTTTTGTTTGATGGTCAGCAGGTGGGTAGACGGCTTTCGACGCTGTTTTCCAACAATAAACTGAGTTAGGAATGCTATGATGAGCTCGGCAAATGAGCTAATTGAATTTGGCTTTAACTGCCTATACTAACTTCGTGTGACCCCCATGAGAGTCAAGGATGAAGCATGGCACATGATCAGTCTGGAAGCTGACTGAAGCTGCATCCATGACCAATAAGATTTATGTGCTCAGTCGGATCTTCAGAGCCTGAATAGGGCGTGATGGGGGGTATTTAGAACCTTAGAGGCATTGTTGCGCTCATAATCTTGCTGGCGAATGGAGGCTCCATTTCCTCCATCATTACTTCTATAGTAGTCGAGGCCTTCGCTTGATACGCCCAGCGCATCGTACTGATCTACCCTCGTAGCTCATCAAGCTGAGCTTCCCAAAGATCTCTGTTCTTGGCCATAGCTTCCGGAGTGTGATCGGGTTCAGGAGTTTTCCCCCACCTCCTGCTTTCTAATTCATGGTGGAGGTCGGTCGTAGCTAGCACCGAGGTCTTGGAAACGTGTGTCGAAGCTCAGGTCGATGTCTCTCAAGCTCGTGTCGGGACCTGCGCAGATGCACCTCATGATATGCCTCCTCGGGAAGCCGAGGGGGCGGGGTGTTGCGCAATTATTAGAGCGTTCACCTCTTAATCAAGGTGTGGGTGTTATCTGGCCATCTGTTGTCTCATCTGGTCAATCTAATTGACCAGTATCTCCACTTGGCTCTGTAGCACTTGGTATCTGCCTCCTTAGTTCCTTGACGCTGGGTAGGTTCCGTAGGCGCATATTCCACCTACAGCCCAGAGGTCAAGTTCCGCTGCCTGGTCGGCTTAAGATTAGCCGTAACTATTGGTGTATGTGTTTTCTTCTTCCCTCTTGCCATCTTCTCTGGTAGAGTAGGAGTGGTTTTTATGTAAGTTTCCCAGAGACGGTGCCAAAATGTTGATGTAGAAATCCAGCTCACCCTCACCAAGTTCCGAGCACTCGCACCGAGCCCTATAAGCCTGCATAAAAGGAAGACAAAAGAGACCCTGGCTAAAGCAAGGGACCCTCTAATGCCTAAGTCAGGCTAGGAATCTGGGTCTAAGTGGTGTAGATAGGTTTTGAGTGAGAGATTTGCGTACCTGTTCCTATAGATGAGTCCCTTATTTATACCTTTTGATCGAAGTTAACGCATCCGTCATTCTCAGCACGATCTCTACCATTACGCGAGAGCTGTGTAACTAAGGACGTTGATGGTTACCCTGAGATCGTGTGTCGGTTGTTGCTCCTTACATGCGTCACTGGAGTTGATTCCCGGGAGTGATTATAGGTCACGTCTCGTCCGAGCCGATTCTATAGTCTGAACTCTACCTAAACGGTCTGAGCCCATAGCGGGCCGAGCTCAGTCACTTGCCGACGAGGATCTGGTCGGGGTCGACGGTTAGAATGTGTAATAGTCTCTTTTAGGTTCCAAGCTGATGTGAAAGCTCTAAAAAAGAACTTGGTAGGTAGACACTATCTCAAAAATCATTTAGACAAGCTGATACCGCACCGCGGATCGACTGTGTAGCTTTGCCATCTTGCCTATTGAAGTACTTGATGTGGCCGCTTATTTGGCCAACTGGACCTTGAATGGAGCTCGGCTGACTCATTCAAAGATGTGGCCGAGCCAAGCTAACTTCAATTTGGGTCGGGTCAGATTTTCTCATGACAATATATATATTATTCAAGCCTTTCAATCATTTTGAAAGATCATTTTAGCACATGGCTCAAAAGAAAGGTAGATAGAATGCTAGAATGGAACACACCACCTGAAACACTGGGATTGAATGCCTACTGCTGAAAAACTCTTTAGGGGTAAGGAAGTTAAGCTGATATTTATTATTTTCTCTTTATCCTAGTCTACATGACCTTATTAATTGGCTAGATGGATAATTACATATCAAGGTAGGCCATGAGACGGTTTCAATGGTGGAGGTTATTGTCACCATGTCTTCCTATGGTGTAGTACACCCTCCCCTTTGATATGCTTCCTTTATAGCTCATAAGCTAAAATGATCTTTCAAAAGGAATAGATCACTTAGATAAAGTACATATATCAAGGTGGCCCCGCGTAGCCCTTGACGGGACCGACCGGCTCTAGCTAGTTCTTGATGGGAATTTTCTCCCCAGGCTCAACCAGTCGAGTGCCTTGCTCGACCGGTTGAGGGGTCGAGTGCCAATTGTGTTAAATATTCCATGTTGCTCGACCAGTCGAGGAGTCTGCTCGACTAGTCGAGGGTCCGCTTGACCGGTCAAGGACCATGCTCGACCAGTCGAGGTTACGCAGATTCATGTCCGGATTTTGTGCAGACTGCGTAAATTTGAGGCGGTTTTCACAAAGGTGCGGAAAGGAGTTTCCTAAACTATAAATAGGGGTCCTTAGGGCTTTTCTAGGGGATGCAAGAGAGTTTCCTAAAGCTTTACAATGGTTTTCTAAAAGGTTTAGAGCTATCAAAGGTGTGAGAGAGAGAGAGAGAGAGGAAGCTTATGGAAGGGAGGTTTTGCTCATAAAGGTGATCTACTATGCACTCGACATCTCAGCACTTCTACGTCCTCATGATCAGTGATATTTCTCCGTTTTTCCTTTATTCTCTTATTATTTATCCACTCCTGCGTAAGTGAAGAAGGTTTGATCCAAGCGATGTGTGCTTGTGATCGGTTGTAATGTTCTACTTCATAGTGCATTGTTGCTCTAGACGAGGTCCCATGGTTTTTACCTCTTTGAGGGTTTTCCACAAAAAAATCCCTTGTGTCGTGTGGTTTGTGCTTTGATTTATTTTATTGTTTTATTATCCCATAATTTTGGTGTATTTGGGAGGCTAGATCATAAGGTTTTGTGCAACGACCCCCAACAAAGTGGTACAGAGAGTTCAGGTTAGTTGAATGGAGTGGGATCAGTTCTGAATTATGGAAGGTAGCTCATCAAGGATGATCAGTCTCAATGGTTCTAACTGGACCGTATGGAAGGCTAAGATGGATGACTTACTTTATTGCAAGGACTTATATTCTCCAATTCAAGACATATCAGCAAAGTCAAAGAATATGTCAGATGATGATTGGAAGAAGTTGAACCGGAAGGCGGTGGGGTTCATTAGACAATGGCTGGACGATTCCGTATTCCACTAAGTGTCTACGGAGACCTCAGCCGCTAGCCTATTGCTGAAACTGCAAAAGTTGTATGAGAGGAAGACAGTCGACAATAAGATATTTTTGATAAGAGGACTTATGAATCTCAAGTTCAAAGATAATGGTTCTATCACTGAGCACATAAATGAAGTCAGCAATATATTGACCCAGCTCTCCGCTATGAAGATAGTCCTGGACAATGAATTACAGGCTTTACTATTGCTCAGTTCATTGCCTGATAGTTGGGAGACATTAGTGATATCTATAAGTAACTCTGCGCCAGACGAAAAGGTGTCCATAGAACAGGTAACTAGTTGTCTCTTCAATGAGGAGACAAGGAGGAAGTCTCAGGGGTCTACTCAGCAAGAGACCCTTGTGATACAAGATTGAGGGAGAGGAAAAAACAGAAAGGGCGGGAAGGCCTGAGATAAATCAAGAGGTAAGTCAAGTACCAGGAAGGATGTTGAATGCAGGAATTGTGGCAAGAAGGGCCACTACAAGCATGAATGTCATAAGAAGAAGAATGACAAAAAAGGAAAAGAAAAGGAGAATGAAGATTAATCAAATTCTACTAAAGTGGCTTCAGATGGCGACGTCGTAGTTATTCTTTCAGCATATCATGATGTTTGTCCCACGGCTATAAGTTAGGACACCGACTGGGTGATAGACTCAAGAGCCTCATTTCATGCGACTCCACGTAGGGATTTCTTTACAAGCTACAAGTCACGTGACTATGGGACCGTAAAGATGGAAAATTTTGACATATTGAAGATCGTAGGGGTCAGTGATATTTGTGTGAAGACCTATGTGGGCCACACATTGGTTCTCAGGGATATGAGGCACATTCCAGACCTTCGCCTCAACTTGATGTCGATGGGAAGGTTGGATGATGATGGCTATGAAAGCCAATTTGTTGGTGGGCGCTGGAAGCTTATCAAGGGTTCATTGATCGCAGCCAGAGGAAAGAAGTGTTGCATCCTTTACAAGGCAAGTGTCAGTGTGTGCAAGGGTGGGTTGAACGCAGCAGAAGATTCAACTATTGACATGTAGCACAGGCATCTAGGCTACATGAGTGAAAAAAGGCTTCAGCTACTAGCGAAGCAGTGGCTCCTTCTAGACGTGACATGTATACCTCTAAAAACCTATATTAATTGTTTATCAGGGAAACAACATAGAGTTTCATTTGTTAAATCTGTTTCTCATGTTAATAAAGTACATGCATTAGATTTGGTTTATTCTGATGTTTATGGTCCTATGAGGACAAAAACCTTGGGTGGGGCATTGTATTTTGTCACTTTTATAGATGATGCATCTAGGAGGGTTTGGGTTTATGTTTTGAAATCTAAGGACGAGGTCTTTGGTGTGTTTAAATTGTTTCATGTTATAGTCGAGAGAGAGTCAGGTAGATCATTGAAGTGAATCCGCACTAACAATGGTGGTGAATACATCGGTGACTTTCATGAGTATTGTAAGTTCCTGGGTATACGGCATAAACAGATAGTTCCCAAGAACCCCCAGTATAATGACATCGCTGAGCGAATGAATCACACCATTGTAGAGAGAATCAGATGCAGGTTATCCCATGCGAAGTTGTCCAAGACGTTCTACGGAGAAACAAACATAGCAGTGTATTTGATAAATAGGTCTCCATCAGCCTTGTTGAATGGAGAGGTACTCGAGAAGGTGTGGACTGGACAAGATCCATCGTACAGTCATCTCAGGGTGTTTGGATGCAGGGCATTCGTTCACGTACCAAAGGACGAGAGGTCTAATCTCGATATGAAGATCAAACATGTGTGTTCTTGGGGTACGGTGATGAAAAGTTCGACTACAGATTGTGGGATCCGACTAAGAAGAAGCTCGTTAGGAGCAGAAACGTGGTTTTCTTTGAAGACTAATGTATTAAAGACATTTGTAAGCCAGAAAAGACGCAGCCTAGTTCAGGAAAGTTAGAGGATATGGATCCAGTTATTCCTCTCGTGGTGCCTGATGACGAGGAAGTACAGCAAGATACAAAGAACGAGAGAGTTCCTATAAAAGATGGACTAAGGGAGCAGCCCCCACTTGATCCACCTGTTAAGCCACAGGTGAGGAGGTCATCTAGGGACAGACAGTCGTCCAAGAAGTATTCACCGCATGAATACATTATGCTGACTGATGGGAGAGAGCTAGAAGATTATTCTGAAGCCCTAGAGACGAGCATAAGGGGGAGTGGTTGAAAGCTATGCAAGAGGAGATGAAATCCTTACATAAGAACCACACCTATGATATGATGAAATTTCCTAAGGGCAAGAAAGCTCTGAGCAACAAGTAGGTGTTCAGAAATAAGATTGAGCAGAAGAATTCACAAACAAGGTTCAAGGCCAGACTTGTGGTGAAAGAGTTTGGTAAGAGGAAAGGTATAGACTTCGAGGAGATATTCTCATTAGTGGTGAAGATGACATTCATACGGGTGTTGCTTGGGTTGGCGGCAGGCATAGATCTAGAGATAGAGCAGTTAGATGTTAAAACCGTCTTTCTCCATGGCGACGTGGAAGAAGAGATCTACATGCACCAACCAGAGGGGTTCGAAGTCAAGGGCAAAAAGCATATGGTGTGTAGGCTAAGAAAGAGCTTGTATGGGCTAAAACAAGCTCCAAGGCAATGGTACAAGAAGTTCGGCTCGTTCATGTTAAAGCATATATATGACAGAATAGAGTCGGACCACTATGTGTTCACATGCAAGTTCTCAGATGGTGATTTCTTAGTTCTGCAATTATATGTTGATGACATGCTCGTCATGGGTAAAGACATCGAGAAGATTGACAAACTGAAATAGGAGTTGGGCAAGTCGTTTGCAATGAAAGACTTGGGCCCAGCTAAGCAGATCATAAGAATGGAGATAACCCGTCACAGAAGCAACAAGAAGCTTTGGCTATCACAAGAGCGGTATATTGAAAAAGTCTTAGAGCAGTTCAATATGAATGCAACAAAGTCGATCAGTACTCTACTGGATGGTCACTTCAGATTGAGCGACAGGCAGTGTCCCAAAATGAAGGTAGAGGTGGATGAAATGTAGAAGATACTCTATGCATCAACGGTAGGAAGTTTGATGTATGTTATGGTGTGTACGTGCCCAGATATAGTATATGCGGTTGGTGTTGTCAGCCGGTATCTTGTCAATCCTGGCAAAGAACATTGGGCAGCAGTGAAATAGATACTGCAGTATCTAAGAGGCTCATCCAGGTTGAGCTTATGCTATGGTGACGGAAAACCTGTGTTAGAGGGCTATACAGATGCAGATATGGCAGGTGACATAGACTCCAGAAAGTCTACATCGAGGTTCATGTTCATGTTTGCAGGGGGAGAAGTCTCTTGGCAGAACAAGCTACAGAAGGACGTAGCATTGTTGACGACAGAGGTCGAGTACATTGCGCTCACAAAGGCATGTAAAGAGATGTTTTGGATGAAGAGGTTCCTACAGGAACTTAGCCTGAAGCAGGAGCAGCACGTGGTCTATCGCGATAATCAAAGTGGTCTATCACGATAATCAAAGTATTATACACTTAAGCAAGAATCCAAGTAAGCATTCCAAGTCGAAGCACATAGAGATTCAGTATCACTGGATTAGGGATACTTTGAAACAGAAGGTATTACAGCTTGAGAAGGTCCACATGGACGATAATAGGTCAGACATGATGACCAAGGCTTTGCTCAAGGGCAAGTTTGAAGTTTGTAGAAATCGGGCTGACTTGAAGAATGAGAATTCCTCTTGAGTCAAAAAGGGGAAGATTTTGTGGGGATTTTCTCCCCAAGCTCGACTGGTCGAGTGCCTTGCTCAACCGGTCAAGGGTGGTGCTTAACCAGTCGAGTGGCGCTCGACTCAAAATCCAGTGACTAATTGTGTTAAATCTTCCATGTTGCTCGACCAGTCGAGGAGTCTGCTCGACTGGTCGAGGACCCTGCTTGACCAGACGAAGTTACGCAGATTCATGTCTAGATTTTGTGTGGACTGCGTAAATTTGAGGCGATTTTCACAAATGTGGGGAAAAGAGTTTCCTAAGCTATAAAGAGTGGTCCTTAGGGCTTTTCTAGGGGATGCAAGAGAGTTTCCTAAAGCTTTACAAGGGTTTGCTAAAGGGTTTAGGCCTATTAAAGGTGAGAGAAAGAGAGAGAGAGAGAGAGAGAGAGAGAGAGAGAGAGAGAGAAGAGAGAGAGAGGAAGCTTGTGGAAGGGAGGCTCTGCTCGTAGAGGTGATCTACTGTGCACTCGACATCTCAGCGCTTTGACGTTCTCGTGATCGGTGAGATTCTCTGTTTTTCTTTTATTCTCTTATTGTTTATCCACTCCTGCGTGAGCGAAGAAGGTTTCATCCGAGCGGTGCATACTTGTGATCGGTTGTAACGTTCTACTTCATAGTGGATTGTTGCTCTGGATGAGGTCCCGTGGTTTTTACCTCTTTGAGGGTTTTCCACGTAAAAATCTTTTGTGTTGTGTGGTTTGTGCTTAGATTTATTTCATTGCTTTATTATCTCATAATTCTATTGTATTTGGGAGGCTAAATCCTAAGGTTATGTGCAACGCCCCCAACAGTTTTGTGGGTGCAGTACCCAATCCCCGCACGAGTCACCAAAGTGGAGTAGTACTACACGAACAGCTTATGAGTGGTACCAATCACCAGGTGTGGTCCCCATCTATGGTGGTGGGGCTCGGGAGATATTTTAAGTGGTCCAAAGACTACTAATTATGGCAGCTCATCCACCCAATCAATCTAAGCATCCAACTCGTGGGCCGTCGTAGATTGAATTGTCTGAATATGGCACTAGTGCAAAGATCCTGGCTATTTGACTCTATGGGAACCGTCCTCCATCAACCATCCCTTACACCATTGGATTGCCATAAACGGTCAAGATTGCCCATTTAGTGAGATATCCGGACCACGCCTACAAGGGGTCACATGAATTGATCAGATCGGACGACATGTGTGCATGCCACACGTGTGACAATATTAGTTTTGTACACCATGCACATGACACACAGAGGTACAAGTGCCAATGCTAGACATGCGTGAAAGATGCAAGCAAACCATCGGGCAAGTTCACCGTGTCCTCGCTCTGATCCAAAAGACGCGGATTGGCTACCGACGGGGTTGAGTAGCAGACTCGCTGCTGAAGTGACGCCACCAAGTTCTGTCGGCATAATGTATGTTTTGTATCCGCACCGTTCATCCATTTGGAGAGATCATATTAAAGCATGATCCAAAGAATGAGTAAGATCTAAAGATGGAGTGGACCCGCCACAAAAAATAGTGGGGAGAGTGACGCCGGCATTAAAAAGTTGTAAGGGCCCCGAAAGTTTTGGATCAACCTGATATTTGTGTTTTCCCATGTCTGCGTTAACATATGAACAGTTTGGATCTCAAATAAACATCACGGTGGACTTTAGGAAGGTTTCAACGGTGGTTGTCATTCTCTCCAAAGTTTTCTGTGGTGGGGTCCACTCCAGCCTTGGATCTGCCTCATTATTTGGATGATGCCTTAAAATGATTTCTCCAAATGTATGGACGGTGTGGATATAATACATACATTATGGTGGGACCCACAGATCTTGGTGATGTCACTTCAATAGCGTAGCTAATCCGCATCCCTGATCCAAAACTCAGGCCTGTCCACCAGCCAGGTGGGCTCCACATATATAAACAAGAATGGACACTTATAAAGCCTTTCGTATACGTTAGATTCAACACAGCCCATCTGACAACGACTTGCCTGACTTTTAGCTCAGTACACTAAAACGATGGGCCAACTAAACCACTGAACGGCTCGGATCTTTCACACATGTGCCACGAAACGCATTGGCCTTCGTACAAGTGTTAGCATGCAAGTCTATGCGTAAAATTCTCACCCTTGATCGTTACTCTTCCTCGGGTGGTAGAATTTCGGGAGTTTCAACACCCGGTCAGGGGTTCGAGTATGTGGTGAAATTCCATTGACGAAGTTCCATCGGCGTGAGTCTGTGGGGGTGTGTGTGCGTGTGTAAAAAAAAATAAAAATAAAAATTTTAATAAATAAATAAACAAATAAAGTAAAATTCTCACCCTTCGGAAAATCCCCAATTATCAATTTTGGAAACGGAATCCTCTGCAAGATAACATCCACTGTTTAACGGGAAACGGATTGGCTACTCCCCTGCCATCAGCCAATGGCTGATGGTCGGTGCTTTGTGGGCCCCACCATGATGTATGCATTTCATCTATGCCGTCAATCTATTTTTCTAGATAATTTTATGGTATGAGACCAAAAATAAGTTATATCCCAATATCAAATGGACCACATTACAGGAAATAGTGTTGAATGAACGTAGACCATTAAACACCTTTTGGGGGCCATAAAAGTTTTGGATCGAGCTGATATTTATTTTTTCCCTTCATCTGTGTCTGTATGACTCAATCAATAAATTGGATGTCAAATAAACAGTACAGTGGGCCTTGGGAGGATTTTAATGGTGGATATCCAATCACTATTGTTTTTCCTGTGGTGTGGTCCACATGAGATTTATAACCCTCTCCTTTTCAATATAATGCCCTAAAATGATCTGTAAAAATGGTTGAACGGATTGGATGAAACACATACATCATGGTTGGGCCCACATAGCACCGACCATCAGCCACCGGGCTGATGTCAGGGGAGTAGCCAATCCGTCTCCTGTTTAACGCAGCCCGTACAACACCCAATCTCTGTGGGGCCACAATATTGCATAGTTAAAATCCACTCCGTCCATCAGCTTCTAATCTCGATTCTAGGCCTTTTATTAAAAATCATCCACATCCACAGCTCGGGTGGGCCTCACCACGGGGAACAATGGGGATAGGGAGCGTATCTTTCATCAAACCCGTTAAACGACTGTAACTTATAAGAATGAATTGAACATACTAAAGTCAGTTCATCCAAGAACCCATGCGGGCCACACCGCATGAAATTATAGTTTTTGAAAGCAATGTTACATAGTTCCCATTAGAGTGGCCCATAGGCATTTTCTATCTGGCTGTTTCTACGTACGGTTCAAATAAGTTTTCCCACCTCATGGACAGAGTGGATTTACATATAAAATATGGTGGGCTCCACAGAACTTGAGCGTTGTACGCGACGAATCCGCTCTTCGCATCCGACGGTCAGCCTCCGTCGCTCACTGCGTGCACCGGTAAACTTGTCGCCAGAAATTCGGAGTAACTTCGGAAATAATAAATGATAAATTGAAAACTTAAAGCACACTAACTTCGTACTCTGGCAGTGTGTCAGTTGATACTCAGGCACCCAGAGTGTACGACGTGTTTCCATGCACAATAAATGTTGTGTACGTGTTAAACATTAAGGGCCTGTTTGGCCCTTGGTATTAAGTTGTATTAAATGAAATTGCGTTGCTAATTTAGCTTGAGATTTAGAATGGCATGTTTGGCAAGAGCATGGGATGAGATTAAAATTATTTTTATACACTTTGGAAAATAGCCTTGTGTTGGAAAGTATGAGATGAAAATTCTAAATTACATTATAATGAATTTTCAAGTATATTTTAAAGAAAATCTCAAGATTTACTTTCAATTACATATATTCCAGTCATGGAATTAGAAAACATGGGATACACCCATTTGAGAGAAAATACCTAACACATGGGTTTATTGTTACTTCTGCAATTTCATCCACCTTAATCCACGCAGGTGGCCAAACGGGCCCTAAACCACACGTGGGGCCACCATAATCAGGTCAAAATCTCTAAATCAGATAGCTGGAAAGTCTTTTAACTTATGAATCGCAGACACCCGTTTGGTCGATGAGGGCCGCCTGATGTTTTAACCAATTCAGTGTATTATCTGGTTCATGGCTCGCACTTTGGACGGTTTGATTTGGGTTGCTTGTAAGCCCCGCGAAAATTTTCTGACAGCCTGCGTAGCAACCATCACATCTGGCAGAGTACGGAAAATTTTCAGAAATCAAAACGTGAAATGATCCGGTGCTCGAAGGGTGCTAGAATTTACAGTGCTCCTAGATACATAGGACACTAGGATAGTTTATTGGATTGATCTCGACCGTTCATTAGGTTGAAGCAAATAGTCATTGGACTAGTTTAAGAAAATCTCACTGATTGGATAATCCAATACATCCAAATCTTGGCCTTCACTTTAATTGCCACTCGATTCTGGATGTTTCATAAACAACTTATTATGACAACAAATAGATGCTCAAATTATTGACTGTTACTATTTTTCACAAACAATCTTGACCATCCGTTATGTAGGATATTGATCGGATATGGTGGTACATGAGACGTGACTTGCGACCTAATGACATCTCCTATCGATCGATTGGACGGAGTGTCCTTATTCAATTTGGCCTATCTGATTTTCCATGATCCTGTAAATCCCTTGAAAAGAAGTAATTAGTACTTTTTCACTTGTTTAAAAATGTGGGTAATTCTGCGTGAAAAACTGGTCCAAAAATGTTGACTTAAATTTATGGACCCCATAATATATATAATATATCCGTGTCGTCCATGTGTTTTATTAGAATATTTTAAAGTGTGATTCGAAAAAATTAAAAAGATCTAATGGTCAGTTAGCCCACATGAAAGAAAATAATTAACTTAATTTATCCACCGTTGAAAGTTGATTCTTTTATTGAGCCCACGTTAAGATTTATTAACCATCTAACCTACTCATAGGGTTACATAGACATGAATAAGTGAAAAATATAAACATAAGACTCATCTAAAACTTTTAAGGGCCCAACAAGTTTTTAATGGTAAACATTCGTTTCTCACAATATTGTGTGGTGTGGTCCACTTTATCTTTGGATTTACCTAATTTTTGGGATAATGCCTTAAATTCATTTTGCATAATGACTGGGCGGTGTGGATAAGCCATACACATTACTGTTGGCCTCATATTTATTTTACAAATTCCTCTGTATAAATATTTAAAAAGTAACCGGTCAAGTCAGCATTGGAAAAGATGTACGTGATTACCTTGGTAAATCATTATTACTCATTTACCTGTTAATTACTTTTGAGCTAGAAAATCAAACAGGACCAGATCTTACGAACGAACTAACGTTTGCCTGTAGATATGCTGAGGCCCGCACCCATACCTTCGGTATTACGTCTGGCGATGCTATCGTAGAGTATAACGTTTACGTGATCCACTTCTAGTAGCTTCTTTTTTCTTTTCTTTTTTCTTTTTTCTTTTTTTTTTTTTTATAGGAAATGATATGTATACCCCATAGTTTTGATAAATGTATCCTTCTTTTTTTTCATGGACTGCAACGAAAGGACATTTGTAATAAAAACAGGGGTTGCTTTTTGTTTGTATTTTTTTTTTTTTTTCAATTTACAATATAGACCGTCTAGCTAAATGATTTCTTTTTTCGTTATCAGTTTACCGAGGGATTGAGTCTTTTATTCTGATTAATCACTGGACAGTATGATTTGTAGTTGGAGAATTTTTGAAGCGTCCCTCTACCATCATTAAGCAGCCGGAGGCCACTAATCTCTCAGGATTCATCCATACCCTGGGCCCTATTCATCATGCACATTCCAACCATGCAAATCTTTGGACTTCATTATTGACGAGGCACGTAACCCTAAGGGCCTGTTTAGACGGGGAATGGATATCGTCTTATGACGGAACATGGCAGTTATCCTATAACTTCTCATCCCATTAGCTGTTTGGGTAGTCCATGTAAGGGCCTTTTTGGCCAGACGGATCCCACGGTATTAGGAGGGATGGAATCGTGATGTCCAGGGATATGCACAACGAGCCAAACAGACCTGATGAACTTGTTCCGGGATATAAGTAATCCATGGATCTTAAAATAATCTCCTGACATCACCATCATTACCTTAAAATTGATCCCCACCTTTGGTTGAACGGATTGGAAGGTAAAATCCTGAGATATGCCCAACAAGGGATAGTACAGGAATATTCACCTGTTGCTCCATCGACTATGCCTTTCGGCCTGATCTTAGGCCCTAACTCACCTTATGTGGAGGGAGGGCATTGGATTCTCACCAATGTTTGTGTTACTCAAGCCGACATTCTCACTTCCGCTTCATCCACACCTGCTCGCACGGGAGCTTCCCTCTATGCCAAATACACCAAGTGAACTTATCCCCATGGATCTTAAACCAATCCACCGGCACCACCATTGTTAAAATCATCCCATCCCTCCTAATCCCATGGGATTTGCCTCGCCAAACAGGCCCTAAATCAATATAAGTACCATCAATTGAAAACATGTTCAGTAGGTAATCTGTCTGTATTCTTATGGTCCTCCTTTATGGTCCTTTCAACCAGTACTATTGTCGGAATGCGTCCGGTCCTCCTACTGCCACGTCAACTCCATCCTAATGGTAGCTGTATGATTCCACTTTGATATTTGTGTTCATCTATTTTAATACATCATTTAAGGCATTAAATCTAAATAAGCTGATTTAAGGCTCAAGTTAGACACACCGTAGGGAATAGTGGAATTGAACGCCTACCTTAGAAAGCTTCTTTCAGCCATTGAAATTTATCAAGCTGATATTTGTTTCATCCCTCCATACAGGTCTACGTGACCTTATGAACATGTTTGATGGCAAATAATCATTACGGTGGTTCTAGGATGGTTTCAATAGTGGCGTCGTTATCACCACTCATTCCTATGGTGTGGATGTTGATACACTTCAATTCTGATTAAATGCCCTGCATGTAGCCATGTATGCAATTCTGTGTAACTTTGCACGTATGATCGATGACACTTCGATGAGATTCATCAGTTGAATTATATAGTTAACATCATATCCTATAAATTGTTCCAGCTAGTGCATTGGACTTGGTCTTCTCTTGGTTGCTCGTTTAATAATCAGGCCGGCTCATTCTGTCCATAAAGAACTGTCAGCCTGGCCGGAACGCAAACCAGCCCATGCAAGACTTTATGGGCATTTCGCTCAGTATAAGCAACGATTGGGCACACCTGACGAGTATCCTAAATCTTGCACGAGATATGTAACCGTACTCTAAATTGCGTATGCTCTAATCCGGGCCATGCATAATCATCGTGGGCTGGATTCACACCTAGGTTTTACTTTAGGGGCTGGGACTGGACAGAGCCAGGCCGTATCACAGCCATACTTATGCGCTACATGCACGGTGGACGATTCACCACCATTCTGAAAGTGATGATGAACTATCACGTTGCCATTCTTTACAAGGTTCAATTAAAAATAAAGAAAAAGTACGGGCAGCAGATAGAAACTTCACACAACCGCAATGTCAGGATCCAAAAATAGGGTAAAATCGTCATTTCATGAATTAAAATACCGATGCATAACCGCCGTCTTCGTCTCTTTCGCACGCGAGTTGCCCGCGAACCCCGCCCCCGCCCAGTTCCTTTGGTCGAAAGCTACGTGGCGCCCACCGAGATGTCTGTGAGTAGCGCGTACTGGTTACCATCCGACCAGGGCCTAGGTAGAGACGGACGGTCCTATCAGAGGCTCCGTGGCTCACCGTTATGTATATACTTTGTCCCGTAACGGATTGGCCGGTGACCCTACCATCAGCTAATGACTAATGGTCGGTGCTTTGTGGGCCCCACCATGATGTATGTGTTTCATCCATGCCGTCCACCTATTTAAATAGAGCAAAATCTCAAGTGGGCCACACAATGTTGATTGAACTCCCACCATTAAAAACTTCTTATTAGCCACAAAAGTTTTGGACCAAGTTGATATTTATTTTATCCCTTCATCCAGGTCTGTATGACCTAATTAACAGGTTGGATGTCCAATAAACAATACAATCGGCCCTAGGAGGTTTTAATGGTGGACATTTAATTGTTAATGTTTTCCTATAGTGTGGTCCACATGAGATTTAGATATGCCTCATTTTTAGGATCAAACCATAAAATTATCTTTAAAAATGAATAGACGGTGTTGATAAAACACATACATTACAATGGGTCTACAAAGCACCGACCACTAGCCACCTGGCTGGTGGCAGCGTCACTAACCAAATCGTAGCTGCTTTGTCCACGTCGTACATTCATTTTTATGAATCATCTCGGGCATTAGACAAAAAAGGAAGTTGATTGAATGCTCAAATTTACAACAAAGGAAGTAATAGGGACTAAAAGATTACCTTGGAAAACTCATGGGGAATAGAAGTTTTGGATCAAATTGATATTTATTTTCTCCTTCATATTGGTGTACGTGACCTTATGAACATATTGAATGGTAAATAAACATCAGGGTGGGCCTAGGAAGTTATTGTTGGAATATTTGGTTGAATTAAATAGACTATTAAAAATTTGAGAACTAAAAAAAAATAATAATAATAATAATAATAATAATAATAATTAGAGATAGGAAACATATATGTTTGAGTTAAGGCGTGAAATCGAATTTGCTTCCATTGGACAGTGTCCTAAGTGCGACAGGTTTCCAGAGCAATCAACCTCTAAGATATAACGAATATGACTCAGTCCCAGTGGTGCACTCACTGTATGCAAGCTTAAACCACCTGCATTTAACCTAAAAGTGTTAAGTTGACTCAGCAATCAAAATTCTTCTTAAAACAGAATATCAGAGAGTGTTTTATAAGAGAGAAGAATTTTCGTATATATGAAATGTGAATCGGAAGTCTTTAACTCCGAAGTGATGCATAAGCACCCTTTAAAAAGGATTAAGTTTATTAGGTTTAAACCTAACAGATGCGACCAACCGGAACGGACACACCTCTCTGGTTTAAAACGAAAAGGCGCAAGTGCCAGTATACTCTCGCAAATAAAGTCCCGCGAGTACCCATACACATACACCTACGCGTGTACACTCGCATCGCACCTGCACCCGCACCCGCGCCCACGCCCAGCCCAGCCCAGCCCGCCCCATCCCGTCGCATCGTGTCGCGCATGCGCATGCGCACATACACACAGACTCGCACTCGGACTCAATTCGGCACGACACGACTCAGCTCGATGCGCGCACGCGCCTGTGTGGTCAATGGTATATATTAGAGCTATTGGCATAACCCCTCACAGGACCAAATTCACATGCCCCCTGAATGGGGCTCAAGCCCCAAGGCAAAATGCCTATTTTATATACAAGATGTTTTTCTTTGTCAAATCCAATATGGGACAAAACCCACAACTCAAAAGCCCCAAAACTCAAATGTAGAGGGAAATCGAAAATTTTGAAAATTAAATTTTTAATATTTATTTTGAAATAAAATACAACAATCTCTCACATGTTTCAAAATAAAAACTCTTTCGGGTTAAAGCGTAATAGTTGTGCAATGGTGCCGGTGTCACCATAGACTTGAACCGACATTAGAGTAAACAAGATAGGTATACAGAAATCAGGTGACACCAGTCTTGAACCTGAATCCTTTTAATGTAAATCGTAAGTACATGCCACTCACACAACTCTTCCTCTGCAAGTGATACTGCGATTCGGTGCATTTTGGTCATAAACCATTACCTGAATTTCATGAGTGCTCTAGAGAATTCGCATAGATTCTCATAGGAAGCGGCCTCTATCTCCACACCCATATAGGTGAATTCCATTAAGTGTATGCACTAACCGTATACACCACTAAATATATGGCTATGAATTCATTAAAAGTTCTAAAAAAAACTCATCTTTCTGCGTTGCTGCTTGCACTGTATACCATAGAAAAAACTCATATAACTCAGTGCAATCATCTACCTCGTGTTCTGTTATTTACCCATTGAACTTATCTCTTAGGATCTCCACTTATATAGGTTGGGTTGCCGACACTGGCAGCTCATATATTAGGCTCAGCCTCATTCCCTTCGATGTATCATTGACAAATCTTTTAGATAGTCCTTTAGTCAGAGGATCTGTTAGATTCTTTTCTGACTTTACAAAGTCAATAGATATGACTCCATCACGCAACATGTGTTTCACTATGTTGTGTTTGAGTCTAATATACCTGATCTTTCCATTATATATTTTACTTTTTATTTTTGTTATAGCTACTTGACAGTCACAATGAATAGACATGACCAATACAGGCTTTGGCCACAATGGTATACCAGTTAAGAGATTTCTAAGTCACTCGACTTCTAATCCAACCTTTTCTAAGGTAATAAACTCAGATTTCATAGTTGACAGAGCGATACATGTCTATTTGGTAGACTTCCAAGAGACTGCTCCTCCACTTAAGGTGAAGACATATCCGTTAGTAGATTTTGTCTCATCTGAATCACTGATCCAATTAGCATCACCGTATCTTTCTAATACAGCATGAAAACCATTATAATGTAAACCATAGGTCATACTGTCTTTTAGGTATCTCAAAATCCTAGACAAGGCATTCTAATGCTCTTTTCCTAGGTTAAGTGTATATCTACTTAGCTTTCCTACTGTAAAAGTTATGTCTGGTCTAGTGCAGTTTTTTAGATACATGAGGCTACGAATTATTCTGGAATACACTAATTGAGACATATTATTTTATGTATTCTTCATGAGAGTCACACTATAATCATAATGTATATTGACAAGTAAACAGTCAAAATAGTTAAACTTTCTCAATGACTTCTCAACGTAATGAGATTGTGATAATATAATAATATCATCTTTCCTTATTACTTTAATACCCAAAATTACACTGGTCTCTCCTAAGTCTTTCATGTCAAATTTAAATGACGAGAATTTTTTAGTCTCAATAACTAATTTAATATTAGTTACAAAAATAAGCATGTCATCAACATAAAGGCATATAGTAACATAATCATTTTCAGAAATTTTACTATATACACATCTATCTACATCATTTATATAATAACCATTTGATTTTAAAACACCATCAAATTTTTCGTGCCATTGTTTAGGAGCCTGTTTTAAACCATATAGTGATTTAATTAGTTCACATACTTTATTTTCTTTACCTGATATTTTATAATCCTCAGGTTGTTCCATATATGTTTATTCTTTTAAGTCTCCATTTAGGAAAGCCGTCTTAACGCCCATCTGGTGTACCACCAGTTTATATATGGAGGTTATCGCTATTAAGACCCTAATAGTTGTAATCCTAGTTATAGGGTAATATGTATCAAAATAATCAATTCTTTTCTTTTGTTTAAAGTCTTTAGCTACTAACCTAGCCTTAAACTTATCAATAGTTCCATCTGATTTTAGTTTCTTTCTAAACACCCATTTACGGCCTATTGGTTTGTTTACAGGTGGTAGGTCTACAAGTTCCCAAATGTTATTAGATATAATAGATTTCAACTCATCATTTATTACTTCCTTCCAAAAGGTTGCATCTGAAGAGTTAATTATTTCTGTATAGGTTGTAGGATCATCTTCTACTAAAAAAGTGAAAAAACTATCTCCTAGGTTAGTTTCTCTTCTGACCTTAGTACTTTTTCTTGGTTGTATTTCTTCTACTACCTGCTCGCAAGCACTTTTACTAGTAGACGTGATATCTGATTCATTAACTTCCTCTATTTCTATAGATTTAAATTTTATAGGGAATACGTTCTCAAAGAATTCTGCATCCTTAACTTCTATAATTGTATTAAGATTTATAATATTATTCTTAGTTTTTAAAACTAGAAACCTGTAGGCTGCACTGTTTGTTGCATAACCTATAAATACACAGTCGGTCCTTTTAAGGTCTAATTTCTTTTCTTAGTTTCAGGTAATCCTACTTTAGTAAGACACCCCCACACTTTAATATATTTATAACTAGGAGCACGATTCTTCCAAAGTTCTTAAGGTGTTTGTTTAGAAGATTTAAAAGGAATTCTATTTAGGATATAACAAGCTGTAACGCCCTGAAAATCGGGGGTCGAGCATAAATTCAACTCCCGAGTTCCAGAACATCACTTATGCAACAAAATGAATGATGATTGAATGTTGACTGTATTCGTGCATTGAACATGAGTGAGATTAAGCCAAAACAGCATATCATACTCCAGAGACAGTTAAATTTGCAAGCGGAAGACTATGATAGATAGATAAAATATATAAACTATGATGAGTCTCCAGAGTGTGATAACATTACCAGGTTAAATAATTTCAAGTACAGTTCTAAAATATACCAAATGTGAGGAAATGTAATGTCTCCTATCCCAAGTACCATAGCCCCGTCAATACAATATTAGGTCTTCATTGACCCGCCAGGGAGATAGAGATAGGAGAACTCCTCCTATCTTCATAGAAGTAGTCCGGCTCTGCTTCACAAGCATCGCCATCACCTGAAACTCAACAAATCTGGTTGGTGTGCACAACACCGTCCCGTAACGTGGGAGTGAGTGATCAACTCAGTGGAACAGTAAAGCATAGGTTAACATGTTATCAACTCAGTCAAGCAATAATGATAAAGCAGTACAATCAAACAATTCTAACTACTCTTATTTAATGCAAGTATGAAATGACATGATGTATGCCCTTGCCAAACCACCCTCATGCGACATCATCTTACGTTCGCGAATGCATAACTCCCTCAGTGCTCCACATCTACAAGGCACATGCGGTGCAATGATGCGCGTGATTTTCGAGTTGTTATTAGTCCGTTTCAAACAGCAATATTGGGAAACTAAGGTACCTCCCTTGTATCATTCCCAAACATGATCCATTCTAGGGTCGTCAGTCCTAGTTAATATCAGACGACGGTGTGTTTTCTAGGTCACTGCAAAGGCTGCCAGGGCTGTTACGTACAAAGGTTACACCGCTCCCCCATCACCTCTTTAATGATTCATCACTGTACAGAAACAGGCCTAGTTCATACTCTATATACCGCGGCACACCCTAAGGTGTACTGCGATTTCAGAGTATACTCGAGGTCACTACAAAGGGCTGTCAGGGCTGTTACACGGAATCGTTGCACCACCCCCCCATCACCTTATCAATGTAGGCCGACAGCACGAATATAGTGTCCCATACCACCATAATCGACTCATGAGTTTGATTGCTCACTGGTCACTATAGGGAGGCACGTGGCTCCAGCATAGGCCGACAGCTCGACCACGGTGTCCCATACCACCATGTCCGGCTCATGAGTCTTAGCGGATCGAGGTACCATGGTTAACGGGATTGCCACTGGTAAGTTTGGTACCCTAGGTTCAAACAGTAATGACCAAACATGGTGAACACACATTCGACAATCGGGTTACTTGACGAGCTCGGCTAGCTCGAGCGGACAACAAGTTGAACGACATGAAGTGCATAAGCACTTCGCGTAGCCAACCACTATCGTCAACCGAAGTACGACTCGGGTTCGTCGAACACATCTCACGTGGCAAATGAATCACAGCCACGAATGCAATTCTGGTACCGATTGTCTGGACTATAATCATAGCCCCAAACACAATCAAGTGCAGATAGATAAAGCAGTAGTGGATCAAGATTCAACTCATACAATTAAGGTCTGGTACTATCCGTTTAGGGCTGCCAGGGCTGTTGCACGCACTCGTTGCTCCGCTCCCCCATCACCCATGACGGATCATACAACGTAAATATAAATTTAAACATATGCATTACATAGTTAAAATCATAAAGCAGTTGAGCATGTTATGAATCACAACACAAGCATGAGTTTGTACATGTTCAATTCCTAATCACGCAACTATCAAAGGAGATCATACACATAGTTAAAAGAGGTTGAGAATCATATCTCAACACCCTTATACATTACAATTTGCTAACTACTGCTCATTCAGACATTTCAAGAAACACTTAAACAAACATACATCAACATACATGACATATATCGATCACAGGCATTAGGCCAAATCCTTTCACTAGGGAGTTGCCCCAATCATAACACGCGTACACCCACGATGGATAGTCGTGGCAAGCAGGAATCCAAGTTCCATATTCATTCAGCTATTTCCACAAACACTTGGGCCACACATTTTAGCATATATAGTGTATATTGGCCGTGGCGTGACTTAGGGCAAATCCTTTCGTCGAAGGGGTATCGCCAGTACATCAATCATGAATCCATGACAATTAGTCATGGCGAGCACAAATGAGAATTCTATACTCATTCAGTCATTTTCACAAACACTTAGAATACACTATTACAACATACATGGTGCATATTCGGAAAACATGTATTAGGGTTATCCTTTAGCCAAGCGAGTATTTTATTCATGTATAATATATTACTACAGCAAATAATCATGATACATACATCTCCAAAATTTATACGTATACAGTATTTTCTAGAATACACAATTTCAACATACATAGTGTATATAAGTAAAACATGTATTTAGGCGAATCCTTTCGCCAAATAAGTATTTTATCCATATATCATATATCCATACAACAAATAAACATGTCAAACACATTTCCAAAAAATATACGTATACCGTACTTTCTACAAATACCTAGAGTATGTAGAATTCCATATTTTTCATCTTTAATCGAAACGGAAAACAGACAGCACTTTGTACATGTGCAATTGCATGCAGATCATGAATCTATCATTATCTGACATTGAAAGCGTTGAAAACCATAACCTATACACCTAAAGTCCGCACCTTTTGTCGTAGAATCGCAACGGAATCGATAGGTTTGTCTAGCTTCCGTATACGGCAACTAGGCAACCTAGAGAAGGAAATAGGTTAGCTATTTCATAACCTACAACTATCAAATCCCCCAAACAGGTTAGGGTTAGGGTTTATTACCTAGAAATGACGCCGAAAATGCCGGGAAAACGATAAGAATGAGGTGGTTAAGCACCGATAGCAGCAAGGTAGAGCGGCGAGGAGATCTTCCCACAACTCCCACACTTTCTCTTTCTTTTCCCTCTCTCGAATCTCAAATTCGTATGGCTGCCATGAGAGAGGGTTTAAGGTCCTTATATAGCCAAAAACCTCACCGAAATAGACTCCTGTTCAAGGGGTACGTCTATTATAGGTATTTCGGCACTTTGTCAGCTCAAAAGAGGGGTTCTGGTGGCCCTCCTTGAGCCAAACGTCAGACTTAAGCTCACAACACATGGATCTACGTGGGATTACATTTTCGACTCGATCGGATTCCCAGATCACACGTGGCGGACCAGTTTCAGTTCGACGGTCAGTGGGGCACGATCCGAAATTCCAAGTACATGTAAATGTTCCTGAAATTTTTCCTGATCCGAGGGTGTAATTTGGTCTGATTCTGACGGTCTGATTGCTTAATACTGATGCGCAAGCGAATGGTGCCAGATCACTATTCCAGATATTTATTTTGTAAAGGAAAGAGTGATTTTCACACTCCCTCGCTCCGAACTCAAGCGAATAGCCGTGGGACATCGGCTGGACCTGATTTCCGAGGTGGTTGTCAAGCCCAGTGAGGCGGTCCTAGATCCTTAAGTTCGTATTAATCGGACTTCCGATGTGCGGTTTAGACCTGATACGGAGTTTCGAAATGCTCCCGAGGGCAGACGGGTAATGAGATTGATCCTAGATTTTAGGGTAACCTAGCGTCAATGATTCTACAAGTTTTGGGTCTTGCAGATCGTATTTAAAGTGATTGGTGCTAATTTCACAGGCACCCTAGTTTAACACTAGCTAAATCTCACTTAATTTCTAAAGGGTTTAGTCCTGTGAGATTTCTGTCTGAGGTGGTACCTGGGCCTTTGTAGTTTGTATATAAAGTAATCCGAGTTATCCTACTTAGCTAGTTTAAGTTAGTGTCTAGGATGAAAGTACTTAGAAAGATTGAAGAGCAAGGTGGTGAAGGATGGGATTTGTGAAAGAAATGGGTTCACAAGCGATTTTAGCCTTTGGGACTGAGTTTTGACAAGTTGATAAGGTGTTAGGATCGACCCATTGCCTAAGGACGTCTAATCCCAGGTTGGCAAAAATCTGGGATGTTACAATCTACCCCCCTTAAAATAAAATTTCATCCCCGAAATTGGGTAAGGGTAATAAGGAAAGATTTAAGTATTTCCTTTTATCAAAGTTTTATTGATTTCGAGTTTCTACGCGTGGTAGGGTATATACCAGCAGGTTCATTTTAGTCTACCCCCCTTAAAACTTATTTCTCTATCCATTTCTCATACCCTGATGGTTTACTACAATTTATTTCTGTACCTATTTGGAGTCTTGACGATAATTCCCAGCAATTTAGAGTAAGATAGCTGTTTTCAATGTTTGACCAACACGGAGAGACGTTTGTAGTGGGCTTGATCCCGATACATTGATCATCTACCTTGCCAGGGTAGAAGGCTCATCGTATCCCTCCTTAATCCTGATGGATCCTGGTCTTCTGCTCGGCTAAGCAGTGAGTCCATTGGCAGTCGCCCAGGATTGAGAATTGGGTCAAGCCGCGTATGCTTCGTAGTTGTATATTTCAGTAATTCCGTAGTCCGATCACTCTCTAAGAGTAGGGAATGTCCATAATTGAAAGGCTCAAATTGTCTATGTCTAAGGTTACCATTTAAGTCTTAGTCTAAGAGAGTCCTCGTTATCATCTATGTCAGAGAAAATGATGAACCAAATCTTACTAGATCATCCTAAAACGGTTTCTCATAGTAGAACTTACTAGGGCTTCTATAATGTTCGTATTCATCGAGCACCATTTCGATCCTGGGCTAGTGGGGTAAGGTCCACCACGTTTCCGCTGCGCCACCCAGATCAAAGTGGTGTATTAGGTGACCTAACTAGATTGGGCTCATAATGTTCTACCCCCCTTAAAATTTTATTTTTCACCCTCAAGGCTCAAGAGCTATGTCCTGATCCGTATGTCGGAACAAGGTGTAATTTATAACCTATCCTTGACATGAAATGGGAAATACATTGGTCCACCTATCATCGACGATGTGTACTATGACATTGATACCTATGGGTATCGAGATGAGCTAAAAATGATGGGTAATGTGGTTGATGTCAGGGGCAGGTGTGAGTTTGAGGCAAGATGCCTAATTCTACCAAGGGGTTTTGTCGCAGTCCAGACTTATCCTATTTAATGATGTCTGGCTTAACAGGCAGGCTATCTTTCTACGTTCATAAGCACAATATGTATGCCGACATGGCATGCAATTTGAGACCTAATTCCTAACTAATTGTTGCCCATTTGGGTAATTCCTTGGGGCCTAAAAGAAAATCTCTATTGGCTATATGTTCTTAACACTTCTCGAAGACGAAGTTATAAACTTTTAGTTGTAAGTGGTCGGGCCAACACGGAAGGAATGTTGTGTAGTGGGTCTGAGTCGGATACATGGACCTCCTGCCTAGCCAGAACAGAAAGTTGCCATATCATTTCTTAATCCTAGTCGATCCCGACCTTCTGCTTGATCAGAGCATAGGGTTCATTGGTCACTACCAGGATTGAGAATTCGATTCAAACTGCGAATACCTCGCTTATATGTAGTTTCTCTACTCCGTGTTCCCGATTGTACTAAGTCCTCGAGAAGGAAATTCTAAGGGATGTATTGATTGGACCTAACATTGAATCCAAGGGAAATATAGGTTTTCTCTAATCGTGAATAGTTTCTACATCAAACAAGCTCCCTAAGAGTTACTAAGGAAGCCTAAAGTATTAAGGGGATTCAACAATGGAACGGGGTCTCGCTCCAACCTATTCAAGCCAACTAACTACGTCTATCACTCAATTATCTTAGCATTGTTAGTCGTTTACATTTCTTAGCCTAATCAGCAACCTAGGCTCAACTTATGAGCAGTAGTAATCCACTAGTTGTAATCTAAAGTCTATACTTATACATCATATGATTTTATACCCTTTCTAAATAAAGAAATTGTTTTATCGCCTAGGGTCAAAGTTGTCTAATTGGAATTGGGTTGCCGAAACTCAAATTTAACTACGCACGAGCATTTCACACATGTTCATACTAGCTAAATAAATCCTGGGATTTACATTATTAATTTGTTGGATTTCCTCTACGGTTAGGTCTGTCGAAATCTAGGAGCACTGCTCTAGGTCCAAAACTCCAAGGGTCTATTTGTCAAACAAGCATTTACTCCAAAAGCTTAAGCTATCAAAGTGTGGTGGGTTAATGTGTATCAAGGGACTTTATCACTTCAACACTATTTGGCAAGTGGTCTTAAGTTGTATTGAATGAGACCTCATTACTAATCCTACCTCGGAATTGGGAGTGACATGGTTGGTAGGAGAGTGGGTGGGATAAAAAAATTAATTTTATAGGCTTTGAAAAATGAGCCATGTGTTGGAAAGTGTGAGATGGGATTTCCATATCCCACGATGAGGAATTTCTAAGTGTAATTTGAAAGAAAATTCTGGGATTTACGTTTAACTGCCAACACTCCAAATATGGTATTGGAAAACATGGGGTGCACCCAAACCCCATGAAATCGAGAAAATGGCCGTAACCAATTCGAATAGGGCCATGGAAAGTGAATGAAAAGTGAAGGGGAGAGAAAGTAAGGGTTGGAGGTTTGTTCCTCCATGAGTTTGAGCCTCAACAAAGATTGTAAAGGCCCCAACGGACAGGGATTGAAGGAGGAAAATGAGTAGATGGGATGGGTTAAGAGCTTACCCGAATTTGAGCTCCAAATGAGGCATGTAAGTGCTCAAATGAGAGAGAATGGAGAGGGTAGGGGGTAGGTTATGTTGTAAACGTTGGAGTGATGTATGGTTGGACAGGAAATAATGAAATGGGCGATTGGAGTGGAGGTTTGAGAGAGAAAAAAATCGAAAATGGAGGTTTGGGCGTTTGGAAGGGGTGATGTGAGAGAGAGGGAAGCTCCAGCCCCTTAAATCCCAAACCTCAGCCAAAACCGCACGTGACAGGGTGTAGGGGAGGTCGGGCCGACCAACCCCAGCCCCGGACCCACCTCAGATGGGCCACCGGACCGCGGTCGACCGCCGTGACCGCGGCTCCGCCGAGGTCCGCCTTGGCCAGCGCCACGCCGCCGCAGTGGGGTCGTGTCCTCCATGGTCCCAAGGTGCCAAATGCACCCTGGTTCGACCCTGGGTCCCATCGGATTTAAGTGGGGAGGCTCCCGACTCCGATTCCCTCCATTTCGGGTAGTTTCGGGATAATCGAACGTAATTTGCAATCCGGAATGAGTTATCTGACGTAAAATATATGAATTTGGGGTAGAACGAGCTAATGAAGCCAACCAACCCTACTATGCTGGGTTGCGCAGCCCGAAATTGCGAGAAAACCCTCCGATTGACGGTCATTTCCTCGTTTCAATTTCGTTTTGCTAAAAATGGTAGTTTCAGTTTAATTACTCTTCATCGGTCGAGCTTTAGGAGTTACGTCTATTGCGAAAAGGGCTTGGAATAATTAGGAGAACGGTTTGGTGAAGCTAAATAGGACACTTACTATTTTTGGCCGAAAACCTTACGCACCAATAGACATCATGACCTTATAGTAAGTCGCGAATTCTAGGAGTTTTAGTTGTAGTTTGTTTCTGATTTCATTCCCATTACTTGGTATCCCTATTTAAGGGTTGTGAACTCAATTTTTGTAGTCATTCATTAATCAATTCGAATTTATTAAAATTTATTTCTACTTTCTGCTTTCTTTTCTAGTGGATTTGAGAAGTCTCTGTGAGGAGTCCAGAGAAGCTTCGAGGATTCGGAGTAGTTATCCTCATCACGTTTATTGCGTATTCTATCTATTTTCAACGGTTGGGGTGAGGTGGATTGTAATCTAGACTCTTTAATAGACGGCCTAGGAATATTATAAGGTCGACCCGTGCGACCATAGTTGAATACAGACTCGATTTCGGCGTTCGTTTTCAATGAACTAGCCGTTGGACGGAACAGGGATGCCTAAGACTGTTTCTACATTCCGTCGCTCCCTCCTAAGTCAGAGTGCGTCAGTGTGCATCGTGTGACCATAACCCAGGTCCGGTTTAATCCAAATCATGCTCTGATACCATCTTGTAACGTCATGAAAATCGGGGGTCGAGCATAAATTCAACTCCCGAGTTCCAGAACATCACTTATGCAACAAAATGAATGATGATTGAATGTTGACTGTATTCGTGCATTGAACATGAGTGAGATTAAGCCAAAACAACATATCATACTCCAGAGACAGTTAAATTTGCAAGCGGAAGACTGTGATAGATAGATAAAATATATAAACTATGATGAGTCTCCAGAGTGTGATAACATTACCAGGTTAAATAATTTCAAGTACAGTTCTAAAATATACCAAATGTGAGGAAATGTAATGTCTCCTATCCCAAGTACCATACCCCCGTCAATACAATATCAGGTCTTCATTGACCCGCCAGGGAGATACAGATAGGAGAACTCCTCCTATCTTCATAGAAGTAGTCCGGCTCTGCTTCACAAGCATCGCCATCACCTGAAACTCAACAAATCTGGTTGGTGTGCACAACACCATCCCGTAACGTGGGAGTGAGTGATCAACTCAGTGGAACAGTAAAGCATAGGTTAACATGTTATCAACTCAGTCAAGCAATAATGATAAAGCAGTACAATCAAACAATTCTAACTACTCTTATTTAATGCAAGTATGAAATGACATGATGTATGCCCTTGCCAAACCACCCTCATGCGACATCATCTTACGTTCGCGAATGTATAACTCCCTCAGTGCTCCACATCTACAAGGCACATGTGGTGCAATGATGCGCGTGATTTCCGAGTTGTTATTAGTCCGTTTTAAACAGCAATATTGGAAAACTAAGGTACCTCCCTTGTATCATTCCCAAACATGATCCATTCTAGGGTCATCAGTCCTAGTTAATATCAGACGACGGTGTGTTTTCTAGGTCACTGCAAAGGCTGCCAGGGCTGTTACGCACAAAGGTTACACCGCTCCCCCATCACCTCTTTAACGATTCATCACTATACAGAAACAGGCCTAGTTCATACTCTATATACCGCAACACACCCTAAGGCGCACTGCGATTTCAGAGTATGCTCGAGGTCACTACAAAGGGCTGTCAGGGCTGTTACATGAAATCGTTGCACCACCCCCCCATCACCTTATCAATGTAGGCCGACAGCACGAATATAGTGTCCCATACCACCATAATTGGCTCACGAGTCTGGTTGCTCACTGGTCACTACGGGGAGGTACGTGGCCCTAGCGTAGGTCGACAGCTTGACCACGGTGTCCCATACCACCATGTCCGGCTCATGAGTCTTAGCGGATCGAGGTACCATGGTTAACGGGATTGCCACTAGTAAGTTTGGTACCCTAGGTTCAAACAGTAATGACCAAACATGGTGAACACACATTCGACAATCGGGTTACTTGACGAGCTCGGCTAGCTCGAGCGCACAACAAGTCGAACGACATGAAGTGCATAAGCACTTCGCGTGGCCAACCACTATCGTCAATCGAAGTACGACTCGGGTTCGTCAAACACATCTCACGTGGCAAATGAATCACAGCCACGAATGCAATTCTGGTACCGATTGTCTGGACTATAATCATAGCCCCAAACACAATCAAGTGCAGATAGATAAAGCAGTAGTGGATCAAGATTCAACTCATACAATCAAGGTCTGGTACTATCCGTTTAGGGCTGTCAGGGTTGTTGCACGCACTCGTTGCTCCGCTCCCCCATCACCCATGACGGATCATACAACGTAAATATAAATTTAAACATATGCATTACATAGTTAAAATCATAAAGCAGTTGAGCATGTTATGAATCACAACGCAAGCATGAGTTTGTACATGTTCAATTCCTAATCACGCAACTATCAAAGGAGATCATACACATAGTTAAAAGAGGTTGAGAATCATATCTCAACACCCTTATACATTACAATTTGCTAACTACTGCTCATTCAGACATTTCAAGAAACACTTAAACAAACATACATCAACATACATGACATATGTCGATCACAGGCATTAGGCCAAATCCTTTCACTAGGGAGTTGCCCCAATCATAACACGCGTACACCCACGACGGATAGTCGTGGCAAGCAGGAATCCAAGTTCCATATTCATTCAGCTATTTCCACAAACACTTGGGCCACACATTTTAGCATATATAGTGTATATTGGCCGTGGCGTGACTTAGGGCAAATGCTTTCGTCAAAGGGGTATCGCCAATACATCAATCATGAATCCATGACAATTAGTCATGGCAAGCACGAATGAGAATTGTATACTCATTCAGTCATTTTCACAAACACTTAGAATACACTATTACAACATACATGGTGCATGTTAGCAAAACATGTATTAGGGTTATCCTTTAGCCAAGCGAGTATTTTATCCATGTATAATATATTACTACAGCAAATAATCATGATACATACATCTCCAAAATTTATACGTATACAGTATTTTCTAGAATACACAATTTCAACATACATAGTGTATATAAGTAAAACATGTATTTAGGCGAATCCTTTCGCCAAATAAGTATTTTATCCATATATCGTATATCCATACAACAAATAAACATGTCAAACACATTTCCAAAAAATATACGTATACCGTACTTTCTACAAATACCTAGAGTATGTAGAATTCCATATTTTTCATCTTTAATCGAAACGGAAAACAGACAGCACTTTGTACATGTGCAATTGCATGCAGATCATGAATCTATCATTATCTGACATTGAAAGCATTGAAAACCATAACCTATACACCTAAAGTCCGCACCTTTTGTCGTAGAATCGCAACGGAATCGATAGGTTTGTCTAGCTTCCGTATACGGCAACTAGGCAACCTAGAGAAGGAAATAGGTTAGCTATTTCATAACCTACAACTATCAAATCCCCCAAACAGGTTAGTGTTAGGGTTTATTACCTAGAAATGACGCCGGAAACGCCGGGAAAACGATAAGAATGAGGTGGTTAAGCACTGATAGCAGCAGAGTCGAGCGGCGAGGAGATCTTCCCACAACTCCCACACTTTCTCTTTCTTTTCCCTCTCTCAAATCTCAAATTCGTATGGCTGCCATGAGAGAGGGTTTAAGGTCCTTATATAGCCAAAAACCTCACCGAAATAGGCTCCTGTTCAAGGGGTACGTCTATTATAGGTATTTCGGCACTTTGTCAGCTCAAAAGAGGGGTTCTGGTGGCCCTCCTTGAACCAAACGTCAGACTTAAGCTCACAACACATGGATCTACGTGGAATTACATTTTCGACTCGATCGGATTCCCAGATCACACGTGGCGGACCAGTTTCAGTTCGACGGTCAGTGGGCCACGATCCGAAATTCCAAGTACATATAAATGTTCCTGAAATTTTTCCTGATCCGAGGGTATAATTTGGTCTGATTCTGATGGTCTGGTTGCTTAATACTGATGCGCAAGCGAATGGTGCCAGATCATTATTCCAGATATTTATTTTGTAAAGGAAAGAGTGATTTTCACACTCCCTCGCTCCGGACTCAAGCGAATAGCCGTGGGACATCGGCTGGACCTGATTTCCGAGGTGGTTGTCAAGCCCAATGAGGCGGTCCTAGATCCTTAAGTTCGTGTTAATCGGACTTCCGATGTGCGGTCTAGACCTGATACGGAGTTTCAAAATGCTCCCGAGGGCAGACTGGTAATGAGATTGATCCTAGATTTTAGGGTAACCTAGCGTCAATGATTCTACAAGTTTTGGGTCTTGCAGATCATATTTAAAGTGATTGGTGCTAATTTCACAGGCACCCTAGTTTAACACTAGCTAAATCTCACTTAATTTCTAAAGGGTTTAGTCCTGTGAGATTTCTGTCTGAGGTGGTACCTGGGCCTTTGTAGTTTGTATATAAAGTAATCCGAGTTATTCTACTTAGCTAGTTTAAGTTAGTGTCTAGGATGAATGTACTTAGAAAGATTGAAGAGCAAGGTGGTGAAGGATGGGATTTGTGAAAGAAATGGGTTCACAAGCGATTTTAGCCTTTGGGACTGAGTTTTGACAAGTTGATAAGGTGTTAGGATCAACCCATTGCCTAAGGACGTCTAATCCCAGGTTGGCAAAAATCTGGGATGTTACACAAGCAGACATAATTGTTTCTCCCTACATATTTGAGGGTAAGCCTGAATTATTTAACATAGCGTTCATCATCTCTTTAAGAATTCTATTCTTTCGTTCTGCTATTCCATTTTTTCTAGTGTATAAGGAGTTGTAGTTTCGTGAACCATTCCACTTTTTTCACATAATTTTCTAAATTGAGAATATTCATATCCACCTCCTCTATCTGTTTTAAGTCTTTTAATTTTTATATTTAACTGATTTTCAACTTCAGTTTTATACTTTTAAAAAAAGCATTTAAAGCTTCATCTTTGTTCCTTAAAGATATACTTTAGTAAACCTAGAGTAGTCATATACAAAAGTTATGTAATATATTTTTTCACCTCTTGACATGTGATTTCTAAAATCACCTAATTCACTGTGTATCAATTCTAATAAAACATATGATCTTTCTATTCGTTTAAAAGGTTTTCTAATGAATTTTGATTGTACGCATGTTTCACATTTGTTGAATTCTGCATTAGATATATTAGGTAATAAACCTAATCTTTTCATTTTCTTTAAAGATACTACATTCACATAACTTAATCTACTATGTTATAGATAAAAGGGTTCAACGATATAAACAGAATTGGATGTCTTCTTATTATTATCATTGGATACATTTACAATGAATAAACCATCATTACAGTATCTCTTACCAACAAAAGTTTCATTTTTAGTCATTACAAGTTTATCTGAATCAAAAACTAACTTAACATCAACCTTATTGATGAGGAGCAAACTAGAGACTAAGTTTCTTCTAATGTCAAGCACATGTAGGACATCATTCAACATTAGAGTATTTCTAGAAGTGAGTTTCAGAAGTACTTTCCCTTCCCTACAACTGGAGACGTTTTAGCATTACCCATGAACACCTGTTCATCATCTTCTGATACTTGGTAAGAGGTAAACATGCTACGATTCTTGTATACGTGCCTAGTTGCACCAGTGTCTAGTACCCACTCCAAGTTGTTTATAAGGAAGACTTCTGACACCACAGCTATTACCATGTCAAACTCATTGCCTGTTTCTGTAAGATTAGCCTATGGCTTATCTTTGTTTTTCTTAAACCTACAGGTTTTAATGTGATGTCCAGGCTTTCCACGGTTGTAGCAATTTTCCTTCTTGAATTGATTATTTGTATTCTTCTTTTTTAGCCTGCATTCATTTGCATAATATCCATGTTTGCCACAGTTATGACATTTGCCCTTTTTCTTACTATTTTCCCGACTTGATTCCACAAGATTCGCCTTTGAATCTATCTCATTTTCTGTCATGCCCCAAACCTGGAGATCGGACTCACAGGAATCCTAATCGCCAAATCCGGTGCCGACAGCCTCCGTAGTACCCCATTCTCAGCTCCCAGCTCCCATACACCAGATTCCGATCCTGGGATCCTACAAGGAGGATTTTCAGTATAAATATATTTTTTTTGTAATGGAGCATAACCACAAACTTACCCAAATCACAAAGACAACATCATCATCACATATCCACTAATATAATCATTTGAATACAATGCTGAAAGGGAGATACATATATCAGAAATCAAAGCTCCAGAGGTTCGCCGCATGCTCCAAGCTCAACACTGCTATAACCTGACACCACCTGCACGCATCTATCATGTATAAGCTTATAAAAAGCTTAGAGGGTAGTGAAAGTGTATGTAAGGTAATAAAGCCCATAAATCATACATCATCGGAATAAGAGGAAATACTTACAAGATCATGAATCATACAATATCAGAGTAAGCGGAAATATACTGGTAAGTCCATGAGTGCTATCAGTCATACCAAGCTATGCGATACAAGGCATGAATGCTAACTGTCATCTCAAGGCTATGCAATGCAAAACATAATAAGACAATAACAGATGTCGAGGATGCAATGCAATATGTAAATCCTGACGAGCCACGAATACCATCAACCTCTTCTAGGCCATACATCAATCCTACGCGTATTGTGTGATCATGTGGGGATAATTTCGTCTCACAAGAAGTCTCATAAACATCTCAGCCCAATGACATCTGCTTTAATTAATCATCTATCACAATATGCATACGAATGATGGGGTCCACAGAATGACAGCGGATCTAGTCCAAATATCAAGATAAGCTCACTGATTTAAAATGCGTCACGATAGTTAAGGAAAGAATCCAACTTATAGCCACCGCAACATCGGACGATGCAACCGATGTGGGACAAAGTTTTGCTTTCACTGTGTGCCTGCCAGCACAGTAGCCTGCCAATCATTGGTAGCTCGTCCAGGCTCCTCAGGCCCCGCCCACATCAGTGTCCGCCCACGTGTGCCCGCCCACATGTGATCACAGTGATGGAGCGTCACAATATCCCCCACCAAGGGCAGATCCGAGTCTAAGTGCAATAAGTGGGCTTCCTTACCCTCTCTATCGCGCAATAAACTGGACTTCCTTATAGGCCCCAATATATATACAAGGTGGGCTCCAAGGTGTAAGTATCATAATGTTATGCTGTCACATACTCATAATTGGTATCAATAATCGGTATTGATAACCGACACTGATAATCAGCCTCGATAATCGGAATCGACTGAACAAGGCCTAAGGGAAGGTCATAATGTGGACATTAAATCATCATTGCCCACCAATGTGGCCATTTAACCAACATTGCTCTCAAGGAGTGGCCCATAAAATGGATTCATACACAACTTAACGGACCATACATACATTGCACTGAGCCTCAACCATGGGCCTTGAATACATCACAATGGGCTTTAACCCACGGGCCCTAAATACATTACATCGGGCCTCAACCCATGGGCCTCAGATTCATCAAATGGGTCACATCCTATGGGCCTCATATATGTCAAGGTGGGCCTCAACGGAAGGCCATAAATACATCAAGATGGGCCTACTCACATGGGCCTCATGCATATATCAAGGTGGGCCTCATACATCCCCAAAAAAGAATCATATGGAAGGATCATTTGGACCATACCACAAATAGTAGTGGAGATAATAAATTCGCATTGTTAAATAAATCATAGGGCCCACCATAAAGTTTATTTTCTATCCAATCTGATCATAAGGTCACACAGACCTGAATGAAAAGGAAGACAATTTCCCTATTGGTTCAAGACTTCTGGAATCTAAGGGTTTCAATGGTAGATGTTCAATCCCATTATTTCTATAGTGTGGTCCACGTGATATTAAATCTGTTTTTTTTTTTTTTTAATCTCAATACAGTACATAAATCAAAGGGAGCCCCATCTAGCAAAATGTCCAAATGGACGGCTGGATGGAATAGATGAATGACGTGAATATCAAATAAATGCACAGAAGGTGGGTCCCACCGTCTGAGAATAAGGCCCATACATCATATGGACTCCACGTGCACCATCAAAATGGACGGTGTAGATACATACATCCATGTGGGGTCCACAGAACTTGCTGGTGTCATTACACCGCTGATGGGAGGTGGGGTCCACATAAATGGACGATCTGGGTGATCAGACCCAGATGCTGACGTCAATACACCAGCTAACATAGCTAGTGCGCTGTAGACCAGTCAATCCACTTCATGCAAGTGGGTCCCACGTGGGGCCCACATAACGTTTATCTACCATCTAAGCCGTTGATAAGGTCACACGGACCTAGATGAAAAGGAAAGGACCTAGATGAAAAGGAAAAACAAATTTTATAATGATCCAAAACTTCTGTAACACCCAAAAGGGGTTCAATGGCAGACGTTCAATCCAACTGTTTCCTATGATGTGGGCCACCTGAGTGTTGTATACGGCTGATTTTAAGGGGTGGCCCACAGCCAGAAGGGGGCCCACTTAATGCACGGTGTGGATGTTCATCACACATCATGGTGGGGCCCACGGCTGGGAACCAACGGTCCCTGCCTCCTCACCCGTCACAGCGCAGGACGTTGTTGCCCGTCCCTGGCGTTAGCAGCAGCCCTGTTGCTTATATTTTTGTTTTTTAAAAAAAAAAACCGTTTTCTCTTGGTTTTTCACATGTGGGGCCCACATTGGTAAAATTCAACCCAACCATTGGTGTCTATGGCCCAAGACAGACCCATCAAGCCCAATATTCGGTATATTTTAAGGTATAGAAACATCAGGTTGGATTTCAACAGTAAAGACACTACTTTCTATGCTATGGCCCACCAAATAGTCGGATCAGCTTCATTTTTCAGCTCAACGCCTAAAATAAGTTGGGAAATAGGATGGACATAGTGGATTAGATTTATACATCAGGGTGGGGCCTGCATGAGCAGCCCACCCAAAAGTTTGGAATCAAGCTAATATTTCTGTAGTTTGCACGTCAGCACCCCACGCTGTCAGTTCATACTTCACTATGTGTCACATCCAGCGTCCTTGAACGCTGGACAGTTTGGGTAACACATATAAGGTGGGCGCCACCCACAGACATGCTATCAGGGTGGGCCACCAAATGGTTAGATGGTTTAGGTAAGACACACATCAAGGTGGGGTCCATCCGGGTGGGCCACATGGCCACATCATAATATAAGAAAATGAAAAAAAGAGAGGGAGAGAGAGAAAGAAGGAGACACGTGCGATGGAGGGACCCCGACACTATGGGCCCTCCCTTCCATTCATTCAATCATACATCAAGTGGGTCCCAATACATGTAGGCCCACCAAATCAAAACTAACGGTGGAGATCCTTTCCCCACCGAAATGTAAGGTCTAGATGACCCTATCCATGTAAGGAAGATAAACATCATGATGGGGTCCATGGAGAATGGCCCCATCATGGAATGATCATGAGAATCAAGATGGGCCATCGGCCACATCTAGGGTCCAAAGTGAGATCCATACCATCAATCGGTAGGCCTCACTTGGCCCATCATAAAAATATGAAATCTAGGCCTATAGAAGTACCCACCGTTCGATCTTCTTGGTCCGATGGAAAGCCGATCTTCTTGTGTCTCACTTTGATGGAGGATGATAAGAGATGAAGGGCTAAGATGAAGGATTTTGGGGTGGGAAGTGAGCCACACAAAACACACTTTTCTCTCTTGAAAAACCATGGACTTCCACCACTTCTCTTACTTGGAAAGTGTGAAGAGAAAGAGAGAGAGAGAAGGGATGGTTGTAAGAGAGAGGTGACGGATGTGAGTGATGGATGTGAGGTGATAGTGTACTTGACATGTATGGGGTGTAAGAGAGGGTGAGAGAGAGTTGACTTTGGGGTTGCTCTTGTACTTGACATGAGGTGATTGATTGATGAGACAGGTTGTAGAGATTCTCTTGGGATTGCAAATTTGCGGTGTTTCTTCAAAATAAATGCGGGCCCACATCCCCTGGTCAGGGTATCGGATCGGTGCGTAAGACGCGGTGTCAGAACCGCGGTGATGGTGCGGTCGTAATGATACAAATCTCGGATTAAGCCGACTCAAATCTATAGGATACGACTTAGAGTCGTACGCAAACGTCAATTATAGGTCGCGGATTGCCAGAATTCGATGGGATGGATCGCAAGAATCGACGGAACAGTACGGGCTAGGATACGGGCCTTATATTTTCATTTTCTTTTTTGTCCCTAATTCTATCAGCCTAATCTATTCGTATGTGTACGATAGTAGTTTCCAAAGAAATACCGCTCTTTTATGTTTCATTCTATTCTTATATTCTTTCCAAGAGGGTGGTAACTTTTCTATTAGCGCTCCTGTCAGAAACACTTCATCTAACTTAATTCCTTCTGTCGATGATTCGTAAACTAGATTTTGAAAATCATGAATCTGATTAGTGACTGGTTTATCGTCTGTCATTTCATAATAAAGGAAATTAGCAATTCCATGTTTCTTAACCCCTTCATCTTCCAATATGTACTTCTTTTCTAAAGCAGTTCATATATCTTTAGCAGATTCGTATGAAGCATACACGTCATATAGTTCGTTAGACAAAGATTTTAGAATATAATTTTTACAATTATTTTCATCTGCTACTTCGGCTTGATTTATTAGATCTATAGTAAATGATTCAGATAGTATGTATGAAACTTTAAGGGTGGTTGGATCCTTGCTCTTGCTCAGGTGGTAGACTCCCAGGAGTTTCAACACACGATCAAGGGTTCGAGCATCCATAGGGGTGAGAGCCCGCTACGTGAGTGTGTGTGCGTGTGTTAAAAAAAACTTTAAGGGTGGTCAGTGCGAACATCAGTTTCTGTTTCCACCGTTTAAAGCATTGTCCAGCAAACAATTCAATTTTGGCTAATTTAGCAGAAGCATTTACTGTTACGGTAGCCATAGTCTATGTAATTCAACAAATTCAATTTCAAGATTATTAGAATATTTGGTTGAATTAAATAGACTATCAAAAATTCGAGAACCAAAAAGAAAATAAAATTAAAGATAGAAAACTTATATGTTTGAGTCGAGGCGTGACGTGAGTCACTTGGCTTGAAATGTGAATCGGAAGTCTTTATATAGACTCTGAAGTGGTGCAAAGTACCCTTTAGAAAGTGTTAGGTCTGTTGGGTTTAAACCCAACAGATGCGACCAACCAGAATGAACACACCTCTCTGGTTTAAAACGAAAAGGCGCAAGTGCGAATACACTCTTGCAAATAAAGTCCCACGAGTACCCATACACACACCCACGTGAGTACACTCGCACCACACCCACACCCACGCCCACGCCCAGCCCAACCCGTCCCATCGCATCCCGCACACGCACATAGACATGGCACGACTTAGCTCGACACACGCCCGCGTATGTGGTCAATGACATAGATTAGAGCTATTGGCATAGCCCCCCCCCCCCCCCCCCCCCCCCCCCCCCCTCTATAGAACCAAATTCACATGCCCCTTGAATGGGGCTCAAGCCCCAAGGTAAGAAGCCTATCTTATATATAAGATGTTTTTCTTTGTCAAATCTGATGTGGGACAAAACCCACAACTCAAAAGCACCAAAAATCAAATGTGGAGGGAAACCGAAAATTTTGAAAATTAAATTTTTAATGTTTATTTTGAAACAAAATACAACGGTTACCAATGGTAAGAATTCAATACCTATGATTTCCTATGGTGTTGTTCAATTGAGCATTCAATGTACCGCCTTTTTTATATCATGCTTTAAAATGATATGTCAAAATAAATGAATTACGTGCATAAAAATATATATCATGATGAGCCTCACATATCTCCTAATAAGATCGTTCATCTCTCGTTACGTCACAGTGAGGTAGCACTCATTCCCCGCTCGTATGTGAAGCGCAGACCAGGACCATTTTAAAATGGATTTTTGATAGCTTGTCCTTTATGAACTTAAGTTTGTTTAGCTTTTTAGACACTTTTTTTACTTTTTTGAGGATGAAAATGCACATCTACCACAACTACTCCGCTTAAACCGTATATTAGGCTCTTGTTTACGAAGAAGGTTTTTTTTTTTTTTAAGGGACATGGCCCCACCAAAAATAAGAATTTTGCCTACTATTTGGCTAATTTAATCCGTTCATTTTAATTTAATAATTGTAAACCCATGGAATGATTTTTTTTATATATAGTTTTTCTATTAAAGCTTTCTATGGACTACAATTAGACTAACTTTGTCCGTTATTTCTAAATTATTTCCTTTGGTATGGTCCATCTATGATGAGTTATGCTTTCAAACTTTGACCGATGATATGAAATTAAAACCCCTTACATGTTGATAGAATGAGTTTGCTTCGAGATAATTCAGTGGGCCCCACATAAAATGTGGATGAGTTCAAAACGTGGGGCCCTTGCAGCACGAGGGCCATTTGGTCATTTCTTTCTTCCTTGGTTTTTTATGGGAGGGGAGGAGGGTGTGAAAGGGAGAATGACATTTTTCCGTTCCCTTCCTTCCTTCTTCATTTCTTCTTCCTTTTTCCTTCCTTATTTTCCTTTATAGTTATTTTTCATTTTTTTGTATGAATGATGGGAGTTTGGGAAAGAAATGAGGGTGTGATGATTCCCTTTATAGTTTTTTTTTTTTTTTTTTTTGTTGGGGATGAATGGTAAGAGTTTGTGAAATGGAGGGAGTGGAAGAATGTTGTGATGGATGATTTTATAATTGAATATTTTTGAATGGTGGGAGTTTGTGAAAGATAGGAGATGTGATGGTTCCCTTTATGCTAGTTTTTGTTTTTTGTCTGGTTAGGTATGATTGGTAGGAGTTTTTGAAAATGGAGGAGGGTGTGGTGGTTCTATTTATAGTTGTTGTGGATTTTTTTTTTTTTTTTTTTTTTGTGTAAATGATGGAAGTTTATAAAAGAGAGGAGAGTGTGGGGGTCCTTTTTTTGTATGAATGGTGAGACAACATGGATCACATAATTTACTGTGGACCGCATATATTAATATTGGACCGTAGATATTTAGTGAGAATCACGAATGTTAATAGAGGACCACTGGTATTAATAGTGGAATTCACTATGGACCACAGCTATTAGCAGTGGACCGCTGATATTCGGTGAGGAATGTGGATATTATTAAAGTGGATCGTTGATACTCAGTTGAGGACCGTTGATATTCAATTGAGGACCGTTAATACTTAGTTGAGGACCGCTAGTATTCCTAGACCAATTGAATATTAACAGTCCTTAACCAAATATTAATGGTCCTCAGTTGAATATCAGCAATTCACTGCGAATATCCTTGATCCATGTTGTCTCACTATTCATACAATGAAAAAAAATAGGACCCCACACTCTCCTATCTTTCACAAACTCCCACCATTCATTGAAAAAATTAAAAAACCACCAAAAAGGGAGTCAAGGAATGAAGAAGGAAGAAAGAAGGAAGAATGAAGAAAGAAGGATGAATGAAGAAGGGAATAAAAAAAAAAAAAACACACTTCTCCATTTCACACCCTCCTCCCCTTCTATGAAAATAACTAAGGAAGGAAAAAAGGAAATGGCTAAATGGCCCTCATACAGCAAGGGCCCCACATTTTGAACACAATCACATCTTATGTGGGGCCCACTAGTTTGTTGTGAAGCAAATCTATCTCTCTACATGTAAGGGGTTTTAATTTCATATCATTAGCCCAAGTTTGAGGTTAAAACTCATCACAGATGGACCATATAAGATAAAATAGTTCATAATTAATGCACAACATTAGTGTAGTTGTGGGTCCAGAGAACTTCAAACATAAAATAGTAAAAAATCATTCTGTGGGTTCATGGCATTTGATTAAAATGAATGGATCAGATCGTCCAAGGGGTGGGTAGAATTTTAATTGTTGGTCAGGCCCCACATCTCTTTTAAAAAAAACTTTCTCCTTTCGAGATGAGAGCCCCCTGTATGAGGGGTACTTATCGCATAGGGGCATTTTCTTCCTCTAAAAAATGAAAAAGTGGATTTAAGGCTAAAAAATGTAAGTTTGGATAGGATGGGTTCTTGCCACGATCACGTCACAGTACGAGACTATTTGGACCAAAAAACCCTCTAAAAATGAGCTAAACCTAAAACTTAGGTGGACCACACTGCATAAAATAGTGAAAATGAAAATGCTCATTGTTGAAATAGTCCCAGGGCCACTAAGATGTTTGTATTTCATCTACACCATTCATGAGCTCATTTTAACTAGAATGAGTTAGAAGCATAAGTATTAACATGATCCAAAACTTTCGTATCCTCATGATGGTTTTGACTGTGAGTGTTATGTCCTAAAATCTAAGTACTGAGTGTGTACCCTCAGACCCGAATTACGGATCGCTACTCATACACCAAGTGTACTTAACCTAGTCAATTGTACGTTTTATTTAGAGGCGAGGGTTACATTCATTATAAGTTTCATCTAGGTCCATCTATTGTCATTCACACATAATAATTAAACACCAACATTCATGCATTTTTAATATTCGTAAACTACTCAACTTCATTCACTAAATATCATCCATAAATAAGTACGGCCCACCCATTGGGGTCTTATTCGTATGTCTAATTCAAGTCAAATAAATATAGTTATATCTAATGTTAGAAAAATGAAATCAACACCAACATGCAACATATATCAATTGAACTAATTTTAACAAAAATTGATAATTAGGAATGATCCAAAGCGGCAAATTCCTCTTCCGTCAAATGGGGTCACGTCTCCCATGGATTGTTATTAAGCAAAGTAGCACCCCTATTCATGGGCTCAGTAGCACCCTTGTTCATGGGCCAACTCATCACCTATCCTTTCATATGTACAGTTTTTCCATCAATAAAACATAAACTGGCCAAGCCTAGTGAGAAAACCCAGCATGGTTCATGCACATTAAAACTAAAATAACATGAAAAATATAAAAATGCAAAGCAGTATACATTCATACGATGTATGAATGCATCAGATGAGATGATCATCCATTTGTTTGGGTTAAATAATCATCAACCTGCAACCACCACTTCGGCAGGCTCCCATCTTTCAATAGGTATGGGCATCTGTAAGACTCGTATCCTAGCCCGTACTGTTCCGTAGGCTTCCGCGGTCATCCCAGTCGAATTCCGGCGACCTTGATCGGTTATCGGTGTTTGCGCGCAACCCTGAGACTTGTCCCGTATATCTGAGTCAGCTCAACCCGAGACTTGTACAAGTGCGACCGCGTCATCACCGCGGCTCCGATGTCGAGTCATACACGTCGATGCGGTACCCTGGCCAGGAGATGTATGCCCGCGTTCATGTTGAGGAAAACGCCGCACATTGCAATATTGAGAAAATCGATCACATCAATCCCATCAATCAAAATACACATCACACTCCATCACTCACCCATCCCCAAGTACGACCACCCCTCCCCTAAAGTCAACTCTCTCTTACACAAGTACACATCACACCCATCACACCCATCTCTTTCTCTCTCTTACACCTCTCTCATCTCCCTCATTCTCTAAAAACTAGCAATCCACGTCTCACCCCCATGAGAGCTTGATGTGACCCACCTTCCTACCACCCAATTCAACCCTTGGGTCATCATCTCAACCGTCGAAATTGTCCCCTTGGAGTTCTAGATTGCATAGGCAGAAGAAGGAGTTGATTTAGAGGTGGGTGCTTCTCTCTCTCTCTCTCTCTCTCTCTCTCTCTCTCTCTCTCTCTCTCTCTCTCTCTCTCTCTCTCTCTCTCTCTCTCTCTCTCTCTCATTTTTGTATGATGTGTGGTCCACTCGGATAGACCCCACCTTGATGTATGTCTTATCCAAACCATCCAAGTCATGCAGACCCTACCTTATGGTGGTGGAAAAACACAAGTATCAGATTAATTCAAATCAAGTGGGCCACGTTCATGTGGGACCCACCTTGATGAGATGTGGGCCACGTCCATATGGGGCCCACCATGATGCATGTGTTTATCCATGCCGTCCAGTGTCCAGAGACGTTGGACGGGTGTGGCTAACATGGAGTGCGTGTACTGACATGGGTGTGTACTAACGAGCTAACAAAAATAAAATAAAATATTATTATTATTAATATAAGGTATTTGGGTGGGCCGCTTATGCAGGCCCCACCTTGATCTATAAGTTTAATCCACGCCGTCTATTCCATTTCCCAACTCATTTTAGGCGTTGAGCCGAAAAAATGAGATGAATCCGACTATCTAACAGGCCTTATTGTAGAAAGTAGTAATTTGGGTGATTTAAATTGTTACGGGACGTCATGAAGTTTCTATGCACCAAATCATGTCCAATATTAGACTTATTTGAACTGTCCCGAGCTCGGGAATCCAACCGACGGATTGGATCTCCTTGATGTGGGCCCCATCTATGAAAAACTTCAGTAAAAAAAAACATATTGGCAGGGGCTGACGCCCCTGCGCTACTGACGTCCAGCGTCTAGAAGACGCTGCACTGCAGCACGAGCTGCGTGGGACGTAGGCGGGGACGGTGGGCCCCACCACAGGCCCCCATCATGATGGATGTCTAACATCTACACTGTCCATTTGATGGGTCCCTTTTTGAAATGGGGGTACCCCAAAGAATCATCGTGCATAGGGCTCAAGTGGTCCACACCACCAAAAGTTGTAGTGGATTGAACGTCTACCATTGAAACATTATTTTGGGTTACAGAGAAGTTTTGGATCGATATGAAATTTGTTTTTCCTCTTTAATCAGGTCCTTGTGACCTTATGAGCGGATTGGATGGAAAATAAACATTATGGTGGGCCCCACATGGGACCCACGTGTGAAAGGATTGGTTGTGTACGTAAACACCAGATAATATAGCTACTGTATTGATGATCAGAGGGTCTGATCGTGTTGTATCTAGGCCGTTCATGTGGGGCCACCTTGATGTTTATGGTCTATATAGACCGTCCATACATGGCCCCACTTGATGTACATGTTTCTTCCAAGCCGTCCACGTGGGACCCATACTCAATGTATTTTGCATTTAGGTCGTCCGTCCAACGTTCCTGGACGCTGGACGCTGGCACTTATATATAATATTATAATATAATAATATATATTATAGTGATGTGTTTTGGAATCAACGCATATAATAATAATAATAATAATAATAATAATAATAATAATAATAATATATCATGGTGATGTATTGTGTAATCAACGCCGTTCGTTCGTTTGACCGTCCAGCGGTTTGTGGTGCACCGTGATTTATGTATTTGGGGTGGGGGCCACCATCCTTCTGACGCTGGGACCCACTACTGAAATGATGACAACAGGTTTTGTGGGTCCCACGTGATGTATTTGTTTCATCCACACCGTCCAAATCATCTGGACGGTGCTGGACCTAGTGGACGGTGCTATGTGGGCCACACCATGATGTATCTATTAGCCACGCCGCTCATCTGTGTTCTGGACGGGCAGGGCCCACTTGATGATGTGTTGTATATCCTCGCGTCCATCCGTTTTCCCTGCCAGTGGATGGGACCCACCCTGATATATTTATTTCATCCACACCATCCAGATTTGTACTGGATGGTGCTGGACAATGTTTGGGCAGTGCTGGTCCTCATTGATGGGCCATGAGCCCCATGGATTGATAGTGTACAGTGATACACATGTTACACCTACAACTATTGAATTGATTCTGGTGTAATCCAAGCCCACTTGAGGCCCATTGGTGCGACTTATCTATGAGGCCCATCATGATATATTTTCAGCCCATGTACAGGGCCCACCTGTTTGTATTTTGGCCCATGTGCAGAGCCCACCTGTTGTGTATATGAGGCCCTAAGAAGTGGCCCAATGTGATGCACATGTAGCCCTTGTATGAGGCCCATTCGATGTATATTAGGCCTTTGTGTGAGGCCACGGGCCCACTGTATGTTCGGCTCTATGTGGGCCACTCCTTGGGAGCAATGTTGGTTAAATGTCCACATTTATGGGCCGTGATAGTTAAATGTCCATTTTGTGACCTTCCTTTAGGCCTGGTTAGGCCCATTTTCGTCATCCTCTAGTGGGTTACCCCAAACGAATGAGCCCTATTGATATTTCTTGGACCATCATCGGCCATCCATGTATGAACCTCGTCTTGAGGCCGATTACCAATTCTGATTGTCGTGGCCGATTACCGATTATGATTGTTGTGGTCGATTAACCGATTATCGATTGAGGCCGATTATCATGGTCAATTACCGATTCTGATTATTGTGGTCAATTGACTGATTATCGATCGAGGCCAATTATCGTGGTCGATTACCGATTCTGATTGTCGTGGCCGATTATCGATTATGATTGTTGTGGTCGATTGACCGATTATCGATCAAGGCCAATTATCGTGGCCGATTACCGATTACGATTATTGTGGTCGATTGACCGATTATCGATCGAGGCCGATTATCATGGCCGATTACCGATTATGATTGTTGCGGTCGATTGACCGATTATCGATCGAGGCCGATTATCATGGCCGATTACCGATTATGATTGTTGTGGTCGATTGATCGATTATCGATCGAGGCCGATTATCATGGCCGATTACCGATTATGATTGTTGTGGTCGATTTACCGATTATCGATCAAGGCCGATTATCGTGGCCGATTACCGATTCTGATTGTCGTGGTCGATTGACCGATTATCAATCGAGGTCGATTATCGTGGCCAATTACCGATTCTGATTGTCGTGGCCGATTGACCGATTATCGATCGAGGTCGATTATCGTGGCCGATTACTGATTCTGATTGTCATGGCCGATAACCGATTATGATTGTTGTGGTCGATTGACCGATTATCAATCGAGGTCGATTATCGTGGCCAATTAGCGATTATGATTGTCATCGCCGATTACCGATTCTGATTATCGTGGCTAGTTGACCGATTATCGATCGAGGCCGATTATCGTGGCCAATTGTCAATTATGATTGATGTGGCCGATTGGCTGATTATCGATCGAGGCCCAATGTGATGTATATGTGGCTCGTATTTGAGGCCAGTTATGATATGTATTCTGCCCGTGTTTAAAGCCCAACGTGATGTATATGAGGCCTATGTGATGAGGCCCATTGTGATGCATTTGAGGGTCAGGCGACAGAGCCCCATTGTGATGTATGTTAGGCCCATGCGAGAGGCCCATAGTGTTTTATATTTGGCCCTTGTGTGAGGTCATGGGTCCACTATATGCTAGGATCCATGAGGGTCATTCCTTAGGGACAATGTTGGTTAAATGTCCACATTGTCGAGGTCGATAGTCGATGACGGTTATTGATACCGATTATGAGTATGTGACAACATAACATCATGATACATGCCCATACGCATCATCTGCATGTTTGTTATGAGATGTGGTTGATCATTGCATATGTCATTGAACATGTTGTTATAAGACTCCCTGATAGGCAGAGGTTATCTCACATGAGTGTATGGTATGCGTAGGGTTGATGCATGACTAGATTATATGACTCATGCATCTTGCATTATGATTACTGTATGCCCTAGCAACACCAGGACCATGGCCTCCACAAGCATATCGTGGATGGGCCATATGGGACACCGGAAATGTTTGGTTCTAGCATACGGGCGCCATAAATGTCCCCGGGTGAAAATCCTAAACCTCTGTGACCAGGAGACGCCTCAACGTTGAGACCGAGTGAATATATATGAGCGCGTGAGGGCCGTATACCAGTAGGCCGCGTCTCCCACTGTGTCGTGGTCGGTCGGGAAGGGGTGTGACCTTACCCGCCTGAGTGAGGGGGTAATATTTAGGTTGAGTCTGACCAGCTTGAGGAATGGGTCCGCTATCGATGAGCTGGGCCCGATATTGGCAGGCAGATGGTGAGGTCTCTTCCACTTACCCAGTTGTGTGCTCGGATAGGGGCGGCAAGCTGGCGTAGAGTGTAATAGACACTGGTGATAATTCCAGAGATGAACTGTACTGATATGTGGACTTATTGAGCAGGAGTTGCATACTTATTCATTCATTTATTCACTATCCACTCGGGCTGGTGGTGTGCAACTATTTGTTACGTGTACCTTCGCAATGGTCAGGATTTCGGTTGGAGCGCGCGACTAACCTGGGATCAAGAGTTTACCACATTGAGTCTGACTATCCAAATTTAGGTATGTGACTGGTTTAGATAGAAGCCCCTTGTGATGGACCCCATAGCCTGCGATACTACGTACTATCATCCCGACTTCACACTCCAGCATAGTCATTCCATTCGCACCGCATATTGCATTACATTTGCGGCATATGACATTTTGGGTTACCTGTGTTTCTGCATTTATATGGTTTAGATACGACATCTGATATTATTCATCATTTGTATAGTTGATCTATATTGCGCATTCTGATATTGCTTGACTCATAGACTTGTCAGTATTTTCGCTTACTCTGATAATATATAATTCATGACCTTGCGCCTATTTCGACATTGTATGATTATGACATTACGTTGAATACTTAACACTTACCTTGTGCACACACCTACACCACCCTCTATGCTTTCTATAAGCTTATGCACGATAGATGCGTGCAGGTGATGTTAGGTTGCAACAGTGTTGAGCTTAGAGCGTGTAGTAGTCTTCTGGAGCTTGATTTTCGATTTATGTATTTCCATTTCAGCATTGTACTCAAATGATTATATTAGTGGATATGTGATGATGATGTTGCCTTTGTGGATTTGGGTAATCTTGTGGTTATGCTTATTACGAGTTAAATGTACACAAAAAAATCCTCCTTGTAGGATCCCAGGATCGGAATCTGGCGTATGAACACTATGAGCTGAGAATGGCGTACTACGGAGGCTGTCGGCACCGGATTCGACGATCGGGATTCCTGTGAATCCGATCTCCGGGTTTTGGGGCGTGACAACACCTGTATTTGATAACAATTCTACCATGATCAACATTCTTCTAGGGAGGTTCCCCAGGATCAAATATGCATATGTTATCAGATGGAAGGTGATTTTATACATCCTCATTCTTATACAGTTCATGATACGACATATTTTTCAACATATGTAAAATGGAATACAGTGTCCAAAACATAATAAGATAAGCATCTATTCATGTAGACATATATTAATAAATTAGTATGTGACATATACCAGTATATTAACTTTATAACTAAAGCAATCATCAAACAGTTTATCACGGTACTAGCAGCTTCCCCACCACCACCTCGCCAAACAATATTCGATCTACTTCAATTTTAATAAAATGAAACACATTAGGATCAGTCACCCGTCAGGTGGTGATGATGATTCCAAGATATTACCCTGATTCAATTAACTTACGATTTCCCCTAATTACATTGTAAAATCAAATCATACTTCCATTTAAGTAAGTTTACATGGTTGGTTCGCCTTTGATTGATCAAGTTTCAATTTGGGTCCACATGAAGGGTTATGACTTAACCAATTTTAACTCTTTTAGATCTCACCCTTAACACATGTTTTGTGATCACTATTCCTTAATGTGGGGCCCACTTCATTAAATCAAAGCGTCCTAAGTGTAACGCCCCGAACTTTTCGATACTCGAGCATCGAAAGTACTCGAGCGTTACCGCAACATATATGTGGGTACGTTACCAATCCAACTATTCTAGCCTTACATCCTTGCCCTGACACTAACCTAACCATTGGGGATGATCTCCATTCATAGATCAAGTCATCTGACCGTTGATTTTGTGATAAGACCATCCATCATGTAATTTGACGTACGTACCTTCTTTTAAATGAAGAGACGAACAACTCCTTTTTCATGAAGATTTAGATGTAAGTTCTTTTATAATAATTACTTAGAAATGTACCTATAATCATATGGAGCCATTAAATTTCACAAAACCCCCATATCAGCAATAATTACAAGAACGTCATTAGCCTGGGCCACTGGATTCTAGAAACGAGGTTCCCACTATCCGTTTAATTCGAAATTCTATACCTTGCCTTTATATCATAAAATAACTGTACATGTAAAATTATAGCCCTTAGATCATCGTAAAATAGACCTAGTGGACATATCGAACATTAATAGTAAAATTTGGGGCCACCTGATCTTTGGATATGCTTCAATTTTGGACTCAACCAGTGGATAAACAAATGGACTGTGTAAAACTCTCAAAAAAATTAATGTGGACCACACCTCGAGTTGTGTACGCATGTAACACATGCACTCCGGCAGTGCACCAGACACTAGAGGCGGGTCAAACGTATTTGACCCGACCGAATTCGAATATGAGAGGGAGTCTCTCTCCTCTCTTCGTCGTCCGTCCGTTGGGATCAGTTATGGCCACCACAGTCATCCAATAGCATAATCGGAACCGTCCATTGCATCCGGGAGATAAAACGTACCAAACCCAAGCCGTTCATGAGCCCCCATGCACACACATGAGGTCACAGCCTCAGATGAAGGCGATGCTACGTTGATTATTGGTGTGGCCCACCTAGAACTTGGATTTAATTCGAATCTCGACTTGTGGCTTAGATTGATACTGAGAAACCATAGAGCGACCGGGATTTATTAAAAGATCACCACAAGTGAGCCCCATTGACCCCATCGGAGAGTCGGACCCAGATTCTTCCGCAACACGTTCGTTTGGAGAACGCTGTGGCCCACCGTGACCACCCATCTCAAAGATCTGAGTCTTTCAAATGGTGGGCCATGCAAAACCGATCCCTTCCAAGGCAATAGCAAGGTTAAAAGCGAAAGCCGGGATCTTCACACCACCTCTGATCGTGCTATGTAAAGAAAACAAGGTTGCGCGAATGTAGCCCAATACGCACCGTTTCCGCAAGCAAATAGGCATCCCTTATGCAACACACGCAAGAAGGTTCTAGAGAACCCTTGCCGGTATAAAAACCTCCTTATCTCACCGTTGGGAGAACATAGTGAAGGAGAGAGATAGAGAGAGAGAGAGAGAGAAACCGGCCAAGCAGGGAGAGAAACGAGAGAGAAAGGAACGTGAGATCTCAGTCGAGCAGTAGTAACAACGTGAGATCCCAGCCGAGCAGCAGTAGCAACAGAAAGAAACAAAGGAACAAAGAAACAAAGAAACAAAGAAAGAGAGGAAGAAAGGAAGAAAGAAAGGAAGAGAGGAAGAAAGGAAGAAAGAAAGGAAGAAAGAAAGAAAGGAAGAAAGAAAGAGAAAGGGAAGGAGAGAGAAAAGAAAAGAAAAGAAAGAGAGTGTGCGTTGAGCTGACTCATCGAGTTCTGGACCGAGTCAGGGCTAGGATCGAGTCAATTTTTGGGTCCTACGGTGCTAGAAACACTGGTGAGGGTTTTATCCTTTAAGCTTACATTAATTTGAGTTGGTAAATTTTATTGTCTCTGTAAAGGCTGTCCCTTTTATCCTCAATTAAGATTATTTATCCTGCGTTTGAGGATGTGAATTATCCTGCCTTTTCATACCTTTAATGATGTGACTTATCCTGCCTTTTCGTGCCTTTAATGATGTAAATTATCCTGCTTTTTCATAATTATATGTTTTATGAGAGTTATCCTACCAATTGATTTAGTTAATGTCATCAACAATTATTGACCCTTTTGGGATTATGACCTGATGTTAATTAGAAGTGATTTCTCTGAATTTATGTGAGGCCATGGATACAAGCCTTGCTCCTGCCTTATCAAATTTATTGAGTTGGCCCTATCACTCGTCTCTTTATTTGAGTTGGCTCTACCACTCGTCTCTTTATTTGAGTTGGCTCTACTACTCGCCTTTTCTTTTATGTTGGCCATTGCCACTTTTGTTGAGTTGACCATCGTCACTCTTCTCTCTATTATGTTTACCTCATGCCGTCTATCTTTAAGGCTTGGGCATGAGTCTTGCTATTCCAGAACCTCCATGATTCAATTTATATTCTTCATGATTAAGATTATATTCTTTATGATTCAGTTTATATTCTCTATGATTCAGTTTATATTCTCTTGATGCAAATACTATATTGGAAATCCCTCCTTTAGTGACCGATGAAATATCATGGACGTAATGCGTTTTCGGTAGTGGCCCTGGGGCGACACGTAATTTCATGTTCTCGGGTGAGAGTGCAACAACTGGTGTGTGTAAATCGTTCTATATACATGACACATCAGTTTGGGAAACTGGATGTCGCTTAGTCGCTCCTTTTCTAGTTTTGGGGGTTGGATGTTGCTTAGTCGCTACAATCCGATTTTTCTTGGGAACTGGATGTCCCTTAATCACTCCTTGTTGAGGGTCAAATATTGCATATTGGACCTCACTTATTGCTTGGTTTAATGAACATGATAATGCTTAATGTTCCATTTTAATCATTTTTATGTTGCAGGGTGAATTCAAGAGCTTGGATTGCAAAGGATGCTAAAAGCATGGATTTAACACTCAAGAATCGCCATCTGGGCCACCTGATCTCTGGATATGCCTCAATTTTGGTCTCAGCTCCTTAAATTAGATGGGAAGTCGGATGGATGGAGCGAATTTCTGTAAAACATTAAGGTGGGGCCCATTTCACATGGCTGGTGTACACAGCAGGTGTACGCCCACTGTGCACCAGACCAACAAGAGGCGGTCAGCGGGTACTGACTGGGCAATCCCACCTGGATTCAAATCCTTGTCTGCGAAAACGTAAACAGAGGTGTGAGTGATTTCAGTGGGCCATCCAGATCGACCTAGTTGGGTGATCTGAACCGTCCATTCGAGTCGTGACGAGCTGCCGACCAAGACCTGCCCGAAATCCGCTGGAAACCGAAGAAGAAGCCTCCCCAAACTAGCCAAACGCAGGACGGACAGCCGTAAGATCGATCAGGTGGGCCTCATCAACATCAAGTTAAAACCATCCATTTTCGACCAGAATCTCGAGCCACATCCAATGGACGGAGTGGATTTCTCCATCGACTTCGATCATAGGCCCCACCAAGCATCAGCGCAAGAAGATTTTCACAGTCAATGCACGTCCGAGAAAACTGGACAATCCAGTGATCAAGATCGGGACCAAAATGCTGATCCAGACGTCCAAACAGTGGAGAAGGTAATTTCCACATCCATGTGGTCGAATTGCTTGAGTGGAGCAATTTGTGCTCCCAAAAATGAATCAAATGTAGTTGTTTGTGTGTTTTCTTACGTTAAAAAAAAAAAAAAAAAAAAAAAAAAAAAAAAAAAAAAAAAAAAACAGAGGTTCACTTGCTGCTGCAAACTGCGGAAAGAGGATTGGTTCTTCCGACTCCAAACCAACCCTCTTGTTGTTATAAAAGGAGGAGAACGTGCAAAGGAGAGGGGGTGATCAGCTGGAACATGAAGAGGAGAGCAAGAGAGAGAGAGAGAGAGAGAGAGAGAGAGAGAGGATTGGCTGGCATCAATAAGAGTTTTTCTTCCTTTTCTTAATTCCTATTTTGTTTATGTTTTCTAAGAGATTTTAGTTTGATTATGGCTATGATTGGCTAAACCTCTTAGCTAGGGCAAAGAGGTGAAGCTTGTAGCGTGACGGGTTGTTTTCTATACTTTAATTCATGTTTTAGTTGAACTATCTTTTATTCTAGTTTGATTATAAGGAATGCTTTTAGTTTTTAATGGTTTGTTGTGACTTAACAATGGATCTGCGATAACTTTGAGCATGTTCTTTGCATTATTCTGATTATGAAATTAGGAACTCTGTTGTTCACCATCGCCCCTTGGACATGGTTGGATGATGGAATCCTTCTAATCTTCATAATTATCTCAGAGTGTTTGCGGATTGGTAAATTCTGTTGTTTTTTTGTCTCATGGACCAAAGGAAGTTCATAGTTGATTTTTAATGATATATCTTCTAACTGGATGAAGATAGGACTCTGATTCCAGTTGTGTTCATGAATCAAGCATAGATCTCCCTGATCTTTGCAAGTGGATCCTTGGAAACCCTAGTTTCCCACCTTTGAATTTTACAAGTTTTAGTTAAAGTAATTCACCATTATTCTCTTAAATTCTCCAGATTAGATTACATTTTCTTCTAGTTCTAGTTCTAGTCACTTTCAGAATACATACAAGGTTCAGTCCTTGTAGATTCGACCTCGGTCTTACTGAGATTATTACTACATCACGACCCTACACTTGAGGTTGTGAACACTCCTTTTTCGGTTGTTGGGGGTTGGTTGTTGCTTTAGTCACTCTAATCCGGGTTGCGAGATTCACCTGGTAATGTGTGGTGTTTGTCTTAGGATAACCGCGTAAAACCATGTTAAATGTGGGACACGACGACGAAACTCCGTAGTATGGGATGCGGGGCGAGCTAGATAACTCTAATCGTATTCCATATTGTGGCGATCGCTAAGATTGATACACCACATATACTTTGCTAGGCATGCATCTCATATAAATTTCTTATGCATTGATACCTCTTGTGGTGTGGAGTGCTTGACGTATCAGAACATTTCTCTTGATTTTATGAATCTCTTGAATTACTGTTAATCATAAGGATAACCATCACTATGAGTAGGGCATTGACCCTCTCCCAACCGTACAAATGTTGGAGGTGATGTACAGATAGAAGACTTAGAGGACCAGCTTTCCAAAGAAGACTACATCGAAAGAATATGAAGATAATTTATTTACTTAACTTTATACTTCCGTTGCGAACTCGTTGAATGTAATAAGATTCCATTGGGAAGGCATTTGATTATTCTTTTTTACTTTGATGAAGAATAATCAATATAGTTGATTTTATTCTTGTGAATGTTACCTTCATGAATGTATCTGAATGCGATCCAAATGGGAAAAAAAAAGGTGCAATTTTCAAAAGCATCCAAGATAATATATTATTAATACCCAATTTTCTCGGGCACGAGTATGAACTCTGGCCATGAAATCTCGGGCTGTTACAGTTGGTATCAGAGCGTGAGAATGAGATTAACTGGGCCTAAAGGGGTGGATCACCATAAGCTTTACGTTACTAGGTTTATATCGTGAATTAGATAATTGTGGTTAGGGTTATTTCCCAAAGGAAGTATAAGGTTGAGAAATTAGAAACCCATATTCAGGTTCCCCATTGAGAATGTTAAGTTAGATGTAGAATTTAGAGACTATGAATCTAGGTACTTTTAGAAAAATTTCTCAAAATCTCAAATAAACTGGTTCTGAACTAAAAGTCATCCTTAAATAGGGTCACAACTGAGAAGGAATAAACCTCCCTTATAGGAATGAAGATTTCTTAATTTTTCCAGATATTTTGACTATTTCAATGAAATTCTTACATGCTGCGAAACCCCCACTGTATACAGTAACTAGACATATTAGAAAATTTTGAAACTTTTTTAGTAGATCACTTAGGTCTCCATCTACCTTCCTCTAAAATTTTGTCTCGATTGGACAAGTACAAAATTCCCTAAAAATCTGACAGTAGAGCAAATTAGTAGAAATTGCTGCTGGATAACAAACTTTTATACACCTCACAAGGGTGAAATACCCCCCAAAACATCAAATCTTACCTCGTGGATTTTTCTAGAGCCTCAAGAACAAGTCAGGAGCTTAGGCTCCAAATTTCTAGAGAATTGGACATATGAATGGGAAGATAAAGTTCTTGAAGTGACAGACTATTAATATAAAACAATTTTGGGCATTACATGACGACACTAAAGCTTTGGTTCAAACAATGAATGGATGATTTGGCTTATCCTTTATGCAACCTGATCGATACATTGTCGTCTAGTCTAGTTAGGATATTTGGCTTTCGGGACGAAATGAAGATTGCTCCAAGGACGTAGAGTGAACGGGACCATGGAGTTACGAGCAGTTTAATCCACATACCAAATCTCGGGGTCGAGATTTTCTTGTAAGGGGGGTAGACTGTAGCGTTCCAATTTACGTAGCCAAGTATATGCGTAGCTATACCTACATATAACTAACTTACAAGTAGTACTGTAAGACCCGTACCCTAGCCCGTACCGTTCCGTAGGCTTCCGCGACCCTCTCGGTCGAATTCCGACAACCTGTAAACTTTTATCGGTAGTTGCACGCGACTCTGAGTCGTATCCCGTATTCCAAAGCCAGCTCGACCCGAGACTTGTACCAGTGTGACCGCGTTGTCGCCGCGGTTCTGACACTGCGTCTTGGGCGCCGAGGTGATACCCGTGCCAGGAGATGTGGGCCCACGTTCAGTTCGAGGAAAATGCTGCGCGTTGCAAATACTGAGGGAATCTCTATAACATATCACATCAACCTATCAATCAAAGTACACATCACACTACATCACTCACCCATCCCCAAGTACAACTACCCCTCCCCTAAAGTCAAATCTCTCTTACACAAGTACACATCACTCACTCACACCCATCACACCCATCTCTCTCTCTCTCTTACACCTCTCTCTCTCATCTCTCTCTCTCATTCTCCCAAGCAACCCATGGGAGTCCATTGTCCAAGCTCCATGAGAGAAGCTTGGCATGGCCCACTCCCTACCACCCAATCCCACCCTCTAAAACTAATCTCGACCGTCGGATCTCAACCATTGGACCTCTAGAATGCATTGCCGAAAGAAGGAAGTGGAGATCTAAAAGGTGGGTGTTCATTTCATTTGATTTTGGTGTAGGCTCCACATGATTTGGGACCCACTTGATGTATGCATTGTATAGAGGGGCCCATAGTGGCGTGGTCCCTCCACCACCCGACGTATCTCTCTCTCTCTTTCCTTTCATTCTTGATGATGATGATAATGGTATGGACCACTTGATCCATGCCGTCCACGAGATGGACCCCACCTTGATATGTGTGACTGGTGGGCCACGTGTACGTGGACACCACCTGGATGGACGTAGAGCACTCACACCATCGAAGCTGTGGAGTGTCCAACAGCAAGGGTGGCTGGACTGCACCTAGGGAAGCAGAAATATCAGCTTAAATCAATCCCTGGTGGCCCCCCACGTGGTGCCACCTTGATGCATGTGTTAATTCCCACCGTCCAATTCAACATAGGACGTGTGGGCCTGCTGAAATTTTATGGTGATCGACACCGTCCAAATCATGGGACCACCATGATATGAGTTATATCCAGGCCGTCCAACAGGTCCCTGGACGTGGTGAAATATAAATGGCCGCTTGATCCAGCCGTTGTGGGCCACGTGGGCTGGACCCACCTGATGGGTGTTCTGATCTCACCGTCCATTTGAGGACGGTGGGAAACCACTTTGATGTTTATTTATCCACACCGTCCAATCTCTGGACGGTGGGAGTGGATTGGCTAGGATACCTTATGCACCAGCTATATGTTGAGGTAGTGACGTCAGCAAGAGCCCACCGTGATGTAACTATCTGCACCGTCCATTTGGATGGTCCTGTCCAAGGCCACTATGATGTATCTGTTCTATCTGCACTGTCCATCAACTGGACGGTGGGCCATCCCACCTAGTAACACCATCCAGATCTATGGATCCCAACATGAGGTATGTTCTTAATCAAAACCACCTACTTGCTGCTGGACAGCTACCGTGGGACCCACACGTACGTGGAAACCTCGTGAATATGTGATTTATCAACGCTGTCCATCCATCCTACACCCACGCTGTCCACCTGTTTGCATCCCCACCGTTCAGATGGTTGGACGGTGGGCCATAACCTGTTGTATGTGTGTATCCACACCGTCCATCCATTGGATCAGATTCAAAACTCAGGTGGAAGCCACCTTTTATATATACCGTCCATTTGGGGACCCAGCAGCATACGGCTGGTGTGTTGACGTCAGCATGTTCTAGGCCCATCTAATGATGGATGATCCCAGAGATGAACCGTACTGATATGTGGACTTATTGAGCAGGATTTATATACTCATTCATTCATTCATTCACTATCCACTCGGGCTGGTGGTGCGCAACTATTTGTTATGTGAACCTTCGCAATGACTAGGATTTCGGTTGGGGCGCGCAACTAACCTGAGATCAAGAGTTTACCACATCGAGTCTGACTATCCAAATTTATGTATGGGACTGGTTTGGATAGAAGTCCCTTGTGATGGACCCCATAGCCTGCGATACTACGTACTATCATCCCGACTTCACAATCCAGCATTGTCATTCCATTCACACCGCATATTGCATTACATTCGCGGCATATGACATTTTGGGTTACTATGTTTATGCATTTTTACAGCCTAGATACGACTGACGGTATTCGTGGACTCATCAGGATTTACATGTTGCATTGCATCATCGACATCTGATATTTGGTTTGCTGTCTCTGCATTGCATAACTGATCTACATTGCTTCATCAGTATATGATATTGTTTTATTAAATTTCTGCATCGCATAGCCTGGATAAGGCTGATGATATTTATGGGCATATCAGTATGTTTTTGCATTACTCAAATATCGTATGATTTATGAACTTGCCTGTATTTCTTATATTGTATGATTTATAAGCTTATCAGTAATTCTGCTTACTCTGATTTCTCTGATATTGCTTACTTAGCACTTACCTTGTGCACACACTTACACCACCCTCTAAGCTTTCTATAAGCTTATGCATGATAGATGCGTGCAGGTGGCGTTAGGTTGCAGCAGCGTTGAGCATGGGGCATGCAGCGGTCTTCTGGAGCTTGATTTTCGATTTATGTATCTCCCTTTCAGCATTGTACTCAAATGATTATATTAGTGGATATGTGATGATGATGTTGCCTTTATGATTTGGGTATACTTGTGGTTATGCTGATTATGAGAAAAATATACGTTGAAAAATCCTCCTTGTAGGATCCCAGGATCGGAACCTGGCGTATAGATGTTGGGAGCCAAGAATGGGGTACTACGGAGGCTGTCGGCACCAGATTCAACGATCGGGATTCCTGTAAGTCCGATCTCCGGGTTTGGGGCGTAATAAGTACATTGAAAACTAAAGCTTAACTAGTGAGGATGATAGAAGCATATCAGCATTAAAGTAGCCTATTGAAGAATCAGAGTACGTAATGAAAGTGTAATGGGCCATGTAGACTCATCATTTATAAGAATATAAGAGTACGCGAGATTTCCCATTAGTCTGAAATAATCGGGATCATGGACTGATGAGACCATGGTTACATGGAAGATGTGTGTTTTTACTCAGATTTTAGGTCTTAGAGAATTTGTAATGATCTCAACACCCTAATCAAGAACCGGATTGAGATTTAACAAGTTTATGAAGTCATACCAGTGAATCCTCTATAATGCACAGGCGAAGGATTTGTGTATCGGACTTAAACCCACTATGACCATCAATTCATATCACCTAGAATACAAGAAATCCTTAGAGGCGTGTAATAAGGCCTGGGTAATAGAAGTACTAAATTTCGAGGGCCCCAAACTTTTCGATACTTGAGCATCGAAAGTCCTCGAGCGTTACCGTAACATATACGTGGGTACGTTACCAATCCAACTATTCTATCCTTACATCCTTACCCTGACACTAACCTAACCATTGGGGATGATGTCCATTCATAGATCAAGCCATCTGACCGTTGATTTTGTGACAAGACCATCCATCATGTAATTTGATGTATGTACCTTCTTTTAAATGAATAGACAAATAACTCTTTTTCCATGAGGATTTAAAAGTAAGTTCTTTTATAAGAATTACTTAGAAACGTACCTATAACCATTTGGAGCCATTAAATTTCACAAAACCCCCATATCAGAAATAATTACGAGAACGCCATTAGCTCGGGCCACTGGATTCCAAACCACGAGGTTCCCACTTTCCGTTTAATTTGAAAATCTATACCATGCCTTTATATCATAAAATAACATTACATGTAAAATTATAGCCCTTAGATCATCGTAAAACAGACCCAGTGGACAGATCGAACATTAATAGTAAAATTTGGGGCCACCTGATCTTTGGATATGCTTCAATTTTGGACTCAACCCCTTAAATTAGGTGGAGAAACAAATGGACGGTGTGGATATCTCAAAAACATCATTGTGGACCCCACCTTGAGTTGTGTACGCACGCAACACATGCACTCCGGCAGTGCATCGGACGCTAGAGGCAGGTCAAACATATTTGACCCGACCGAATTCGGATATGAGAGGGAGTCTCTCTCCTCTCTTCATCGTCCATCCGCTGGGATCAGCTGTGGCCCACCATAGTCGTCCAATAGCATAATTGGAATTGTCCATTGCATCCGAGAGGTAAAACATACCAAACCCATGCCGTCCATGAGCCCCCATGCACACGCATGAGGTCACAGTGTCAGATGAAGGTGATGCTACATTGATTATTGGTGTGGCCCACCTAGAACTTGAATCCAATTTGAATCTTGACTTATGGCCTAGATTGATACTGAGAAACCATGGAACGACCTGGATTTATTAAAAGATCACCACAAGTGGGCCCCATCGACCCCAGTGGAGAGTCGAACCCAGATTCTTCCGCAACACATCTGTTTAGAGAATGTTGTGGCCCACCGTGACCACCCATCTCAGAGATCTGAGTCTTTCAAATGGTGGGCCATGTAAAATCGATCCCTTCCTCTAATCGTGCTGCGTAAAGAAAACAAGGTTGCGCGAATGCAGCCTAATACGGGCCAGTTTCTGTAAGCAAACAGGCATCCCATACACAACATATGCAAGAAGGTTCTAGAGAACCCTTACTGATATAAAAACCTCCCTATCTCACCATTGGGAGAGCATAGTGAAGGAGAGAGAGAGAGAGAGAGAGAGAGAGAGAGAGAGAGAGAAATCGGCCAAGTAGGGAGAGAAACGGGAGAGAAAGGAACATGAGATCTCGGTCAGTAGCAGTAGCTGCGTGAGATCCCAGCCGAGCAGCAGTAGCAACAGAAAGAAAAGAAAGAAAGAAAGAAAGAAAGAAAGAGAGGAAGAGTGGAAGAAAGAGTGGAAGAAAGAAAGAAATAAAGAAAGGAAGAAAGGAAGGAAAGGAAAGGAAAAGAAAGAGAAAGGGAAGGAGAAAGAAAAGAAAGAGAGTGTGTGTTGAGCTGACTCATCGAGTTCTGGACCGAGTCAGGGCAGGGATTGAGTTAATTTTTGGGTCATACAGTGCTAGAAACACTGGTGAGGGTTTTATCCTTTAAGCTTACATTAATTTGAGTTGGTAAAATTTATTATCTCTGTAAAGGCTGTCCCTTTTATCCTCAATTAAGATTATTTATCCTGCCTTTGAGGATGTGAATTATCCTGCCTTTTCATACCTTTAATGATGTGAATTATCCTACCTTTTCACGCCTTTAATGATGTAAATTATCCTGCCTTTTCATGATTATATGTTTTCTGAGAGTTATCCTACCAATTGATTTAGTCAATGTCATCAACGATTATTGGCCCTTTTGGGATTATGACATGATGTTAATTAGAAGTGATTTCTCTGAATTTATGTGAGGCCATGGATACAAGCCTTGCTCTTGCCTTATCAAATTGATTGAGTTGGCCCTACCACTCGTCTCTTTATTTGAGTTGGCTCTGCCACTCGTCTCTTTATTTGAGTTGGCTTTACTACTCACCTTTTCTTTTATGTTGGCCATTGCCACTTTTGTTGAGTTAACCATCGTCACTCTTCTCTTTATTATGTTGGCATCATGCCGTTTATCTTTAAGGCTTGGGCATGAGTCTTGCTATTCCAGAACCTCCATGATTCAGTTTATATTCTTCATGATTTAGATTATATTCTTCATGATTCAGTTTATATTCTCTATGATTCGGTTTATATTCTCTTGATGCAAGTACTATGTTGGGAATCCCTCCTTTAGCGATCGATTAAATATCGTGGACGTAATGCGTTTTCGGTAACGGTCCTGGGGCGACATGTAATTCCATGTTCTCGGGTGAGAGTGCAATAGATGGTGTGTGTAAATCATTCTATATACGTGACACATCAGTTTGGAGAATTGAATGTCGCATAGTCGCTCCTTTTTCGGTTTTAGGGGTTAGATGTCAGTTAGTCACTCCAATTCGGTTTTTCTTGGGAAACTGGATGTCGCTTAGTCGCTCCTTTTCCAGTTTTTGGGGGTTGGTTGTCGCTTTAGTTGCTCCAATCTGGGTTGCAAGATTCACCTGGTCATGTGTGGTGTTCGTCTTGGGATAATGTGTAAAACCATGTTAAATGTGGGACACGCCGACGAATCTCCGTAGTATGGGATGCGGGGCGAGTCGGATAACTCTAATCATATTCCACATTGTGGCGATCGCTAAGATTGATACGCTGCATATACTTTGTTAGGCATGCATCTCATATAGATTGCTTATGCATTGATACCTCTTGTGATGTGGAGCGCTTGACGTATCAGAACATTTATCTTGCTTTTATGAATATCTTGAATTACTGTTAATCTTAAAGTATAACCATCACTATGAGTAGGGCATTGACCCTCTCCCAACCAAACAGATGTTGAAGGAGACGTATAGATAGAAGACAGAGAACCAGCTTTCCAAAGAAGACTACACCGAAAGAATATGAAGACAATTTATTTACTTAGCTTTATACTTCCGCTGCGAACTCGTTGAATGTAATAAGCTTCCATTGGGAAGGCCTTTGATTATTCTTTTTTACTTTGATGAAATATAATCAATACAGTTGATTTTATTCTTGTGAATGTTACTTTCATCAATGTATCTGGATGCGTTCCAAATGAAAAAAAAAAAGGTACGATTTTCAAAAGCATCCAAGATTATACATTATTAACACCCGATTTTCTCAGGCACGAGTATGAACTCTGGCTGTGAAATCTCAGGCTGTTATACTAAGTATTCTAATGTCAGTAGAATGATCAAGGGTTACTTAATACAACATAATTTATAGTTCTACAATTTTAAGAATATTAGATTTCGAGTTTTGAATCTAGACAGATCCGAACAGTAGTTTGTTCGTGAATCGACTTGCATCGAATTCACTTCGATTGAATCAAGGTTCAATCGAATTAAGGTTTGATCGAAGATCACTCGATCGAATTAAAAATATCCCAAATTATAAATTTTAGTCTCTAGACAGTTTTTGACGTTGTTAATCGAATCGACATCAATCGTTGACAATCAAAGGTCGTCGGCTTTGACTCAATTTCGATGATCCAACTCAATTTTTTTTGGTTTTCTTTATTCTTTGTATTTAATGATTGATCACTCCTCTGGATTATATCAAAACCGCCCATTAGCTTCCACAACATCGATTTGGGGATTAGCCAATAAATTGTTTAAGTCTTAACCATCCATGATCCATATCCTTCTTATGACATATTTTAACAATAATCTTTCATGTGATCAATGTGGCCCACCTGACAATCAGATCCCTCTAATATTTTGGATGTCATTGTAGATCTATCCCATAATGAATATAGATAATATAGATTGGATCCGATGCATTAGATGATCCATTATAGAACCAAATATACTAATTAATATTTAAGATTAAATTTGATCATTATGGCCTATATGATGGTCGGACCGAACTAAAATTTGGGGGTCCTTGCATCCTTTGACCTTAAAAATTGGATGAATGGCGTGGATCTAACCCCACACATCCTGGTGGCTCACCATGATCCCCTATGCCAAGTAACGATTACACTTACACAAGAAATTGGGTTCCGTTATTAGATGTTCCAGATCTTACAACACGATGAACATACGACCAATCTGCTTCGTTCATTGTATTGCCCAAATAATCATAACTTACATTATCAATTTTTTAATAACCAATCGAGCTGGTTCTAGGAATATGGATTAATCACCTATTACCAGATGCAAGGAGCAATTCTCTATGCTGAAAGCCTAAGGCTATCGTGCAGTAAATGATTCTTCGTACTTAGATGTGTAAGATGGACAAATGACTAATCTAAGCTGCCCATCACACATATCACTACTACAATACATAAAAATGACAAGAGAAGATCACACCAACATGTAATATGCTTTTCCCATTCTCTCTCTCTCTCTCTCTCTCTCTCTCTCTCTCTCTCTCATCCTCTCTCTATTATTTTATTTTCTCTCTTGCTCTTCGGTACGTAGGGTCTTTTGCTTTGTGTTTTTGAATTGAAAGAGGATTCTCCCCTCTCATGACTCCTTCCTTAAGAAGTTGTTGGAAGGTTGAGAGATACAAGGGAGAGAGATTAAGGGGATAAGAGGGAAAGATTGGATAAGAGAGGAAGATGAGAGATATAAAATCTATTTCAAATTCAAAATCAAAGTTTTTTTTTTTTAAAAAAAATTATGGATGTTGCAATGGGCATTCCATTGGTACTATTTCCCTAATGTGGTAAACTTGAGTTTTGGATTTGCCTTATTTCTTAAATCATTTGGTAACATAAGCTGAAAAAACTGATAAACAAAATGAATTTTTCATAAACATCTAGGTGGGTCCCATGTAGCTTCATAATGCATGAGCTCATGTAGGCCATACCATTGAAAAAGGTAAACGTGCTCTTAAAACCTCTAAGTTTGTGTGGATGAGACCAATAATGTACCTTCACTTCATCATTGATGATTTAAGCCTTATTAATGGGTTTGATGAAGGATATTCTCCCTAATATCCTTACACACAAACCTAAGGCTAGCATTTCATCTCCATTGTTACCTGTAGACCTGTACACGAATTGAGTTAGCTCGGCTAACTCGTTCGACTCGACTCAAAAAAACTTGATTCGAAACTGAGTTTGAGCTGAATCGAGCTTATTTTTGGAGCTCAAAAAAAATTCGAGCCAAGTTCAAGCTTGTCCGAGCTTGAATCGACTCGAATCAAATCAGTTCAGTGACTCGGTTGTTTTGATATTGACACTGCTCACCAAATGTTTGATGAAACTACTCAACGAAGTGTTGTTTCAGGTGCATACATTCTTCGCGGGATCAACTGGTGGTGAGGAAGGTATGTATATGAAACAAATCACTACAAAAAAAAAAAAAAAATCTTTACATGATAAAACTAGCCTCGTATATTGAGTTTGATGCTGCCTGTCAAGTGTTTAACGAAATACCTGTAAATTATTGCTGCTGTTTTGTATACTGTGAGAAATTGAAGGTGCACTATATGTGTTTGAGAAAATGTCGCATAGGCTTGAACTTGGCTCAAATTGGCCCAAGCTATTGACCGAACCAAGCCGAGCTAGCCAGTCAGGCTCAAGGACCGAGCCGAGCCAAGTTCGAGCTGGGGTTAGCTACTGGCCGAGTCGAGTCGAGCTTGTCAAGCTCGACTCGTGTAAAGCTCTAGTTACCTGTGGTATTGATTGAGTACGTTTTAGTTAACTATGGCTAGCATTTCATCCCTACTATTCTCGGTAGTGTGAGCGACCGTGTACTCAGTATGCTAGTAAACTTTGTGGGCCCTCCGTGGTGTATATATCTTATCTACACCGTCCATTCATTTTACCAGCTTATTTTAGCGCATAATTCTAAAATTGAGGGATATCTAAAGCTTAAGGGGTCGTTTGGCACCATGGATTTGGGTTGGGGGGATTTGAGGGGATTTCAAATCCCTTGGTTGTTTGGCACCATAAAGTAACTGGGGGTTTCAAATCCCTCCAAAGAGGGGGTTTGAAATCCTCACTGAGAGCTTGGATTACATCTAAAATGCTTCCAAGAGTTTCATGTGTAATATGCATGCCACTAGACTATTAAACTATTGGGCACATGACCCACTAATGATATCCCAAAACAACTAGATTATCAATTGCATCACTATAATACTTTAATATGATGATCAACGTCATCCAAACATTGTCCATGTAAATCAATGGTTAAAAATCATTTGTTAGTCACTTGGACATGATCTTGTGCTTGTGGCCCATCTGATACTTGGAATTTCATCATTTTCGAGCAAAGTATATATTTCAGTGGGCTTGTTACAACCATTGTGTCAAATATTACATACGTTCACTAACTAGAGATATTAAATTTGATTTAATAATTAAATTCAAACCCCAATAAATATACCATGTATAACTACTTTTGGATTAAAGTTGATTCCCAATCCAGGGTGCCAAACACAATAGGAGGATTTCAAATCCAGTGGGTTTCAATTCCAAGAGATTTCGAATCCAGGGGGTTCCAAATCCACGCTCCTAAATGGGCCCTAAATGGATCACGCTACACAAAATATATGAAGATAATGACAGCTTTTATGGGTAAAAATGGAATGACCAAGACAACTGGAATGAGTGAGAACACAACACAAGTATGGGAGGTTAGATAAGAACTCAGCCCCGACAATTGATCATGACCTCCATGAGCATCTCGAGCACTAGCCCCCAGCGGTCACTTTAGCTCTGATTAACATCCTACTATTGAGGCCGATGAATGACCAAAAGTATCGATCTGACCTACCTCAAAGATAGGTTACGACCACAATCGACGGTTTGGCCCGGTATGTAAGACCTCGGCTAATCCGACTTGGGGGTCGACCTTGGCCACCTATTGCGATCTCCTCAGACGTCGACCACTGGGAGATCTCCTTTGAATATGGAGAGGATCATCCCCTCGAGATCCTCGCCGAGGATAGTGCATTGGGCTTCAGAAACAATCCCCTTATGTTATGCTACTGAATGGTAGATTCATTACCATATACGTGACTAGCATCAGGAGACTATAAATGCGAGCCTCATCTATGGTGAAGGTATGCACAAAATACACCCCATAAACCCTATGTTCAACTAGACCAAGTTGGCCTACACTGACTTTGGCATTGGAGGGTCTCATGTTGTAACCAAGGTCCCCATTGCTCTCCTTTTTCAGTTTTACAAGCGGTCTAAGGAGGATGTCGAGATTTCAGCATCAACAGTTGGCGTCGTCTGTGGAAACCACTTTGAAAGTTGTTTCCATCTCACAATGACTCTACCATGGCCAGAGGAAGGAAGAAAGCTCTGGCCGCCATTGTCGCGACTGTTCCTGCACCAGCAAAATAATCAACAGACCAAGGTGGTCCGTCTTCCCAGCACTAGGCTTATTCTGCCCCAGCAGCGCCTGTAAATTGATCCCGTAATTGGGGAGGATGAAAGTCGGGGTTCTAGCCAGCAATATCAACCGCATTATGCAAATGTTGGAGAGGTAAAACCCACTGCCCTACCACAAAGCAGAAGCAACTGCAGCCATCGAGCAATCCCGACCTCCATAAACTCCCCATGACTCATATCGAGCCAGGCAACAACCTAGGTAGTATACTTAAGCACCCAGCCACACCGCGGGAACTACTGTGCTTGCCGACTCTGACATACGCCACACGTTGGAGAACAAAAGGCGCGGGAAGGCTCCCAAGGTAGTGATTGAGAACGAGGTCCCTTGGGAGGCTAAGCTTAGGGAGATATGAGGCCAGATCGGTGATATTTGACAAGCGTACCGATCTCGAGGCCTGACTTCAGTAGACACAATGTTGGAAGAAGCGAAACCACCATTCACCTACGATATAATGGTTTCTCCACTACCACCAAGATTCTGGATGCGACAAATCACTCCTTATTCTAGGACTGGTGATCCAGCCGAGCATCTGGAATCGTTCAAAGCATGGATGGAATTACACAACACGACCAACTCGATCATGTGCTGAGCTTTCTCCCTGATCCTATCAGGGGCGACAAGGAAGTGGTACAAGTAGCTGAAGCCGAAATCCATAAGCTCTTTCACATAGCTCAGCAAAGCCTTTATCATCCAATTCATCGGGAAGGATTACATCATCTGCTTTAATGCAGAGGCAGTACAGGTGGAGGGCTACTTTAAGCAAATAGCCCTGGCCGCCATGATATTCGGCCTTAAGGCCGATTTCTCTTCTCGATCAGTAAAAATCCTTCACCCACATTGGCCGACCTACTCAGCAGAGCACAAAAGTACTCTAATGTGAAAAAATTCTTCAGCGCACGAAAGGCCACTTGGAGTGCAGGGAGCTTAGCCAAGGACCGAAAATGCAGAGAAGAATAACCTCCCTCCGTTAACAACAAAAAGAGGAGGGAGGACACCTCAGACAGAGGTTAGCGCCCGAACAAATGACCAGAAAGTAGATTTCGGTCCTATACTCCCATGAACACCACTCCTGAGCAAGTCCTCATGGAAGTACGTGATAAGAAGATCCTGTAGTGGCTGAGCAGGATGAAGGCCGACTCCGATAAGTGCGACAAACGACAATATTGTCACTTCCATCGCGACCACAACCATACTTCTGCCGACTGCTTTGATCTTAAGGAAGAGATCGAGTCACTGATCCACAATGGTCACTTACGAGAATATATCTACAAGAGAAGGGACGAACGACCATATCAGAGAAATGAGCAACAGAGCAATAAGAACAATGAAGCGACGGCCGAGATCCACATTATATTCGAAGGACCTGCTAGAGGCAGGGACTCAAACAGAGCTCGCAGAGCTCATGCTAGGAGCATAAGGAGCTCGGAGCATCATGTCCACCTCACCAGCAGGGCCATGAAAGAGGAGAAGATGATCCCCTGCGACCTGACATTTTCCAAGGAAGATGCCCGTAGAGTCCACCACCCCCACGATGATGCCTTGGTGGTGACTATAACAGTGACCAACCATAAGGTGCACCGCATCTTGGTAAATACGGGTAGTTCAGCCGACATCCTCTTTGTCGTCACCTTTGAAAAAATGGGGATTGGAAGATCCCGACTCTGATCCATCTGAATTCCTTTGCTCGGATTCGCTGGAAAAAAGGCCACCTCCGAAGGTAGTATACTACTTCCAGTGACTACAGGAGAAGGACAAAACCAAACTATAGTGATGATCGACTTCCTACCAGTCAACTATCCCTCTATCTACAACGTCATCCTCGGATGATCATCCATCAACTTCATGCAGGAAGCAGTGTCGACCTATGACCTCATTATGAAATTCCCAACCGAACCCGGTGTTTGGTAGGTCAGAGGTGATCAACATGAGGCTCATCAATGCTACTCCATGGCGTTAAGAACATGAGCGCGAAAACATGCAATGGGTATCACCTCCCTTGACCCCCCGAGAGGAGTCACTTGAGAGAGGATCCCCCGTGGAAGACCTGGTAGTTGTCCCCCTTTGCGAAACCGACTTGTCTCGCATAGTACAGATCAACTCACTGTTACCCTGGGTCTGCGGGACGAGATCATCAATCTACTAAAGCAACACGTTGTTGTCTTTACATGGTCCCACCGGGACATGCCTGGCATCAACCTAAAAGTGATGGTCCACATACTAAATGTTGATCTCGACCACCCACCAGTAAAGTAGAAGTGGCGAGCATTCGAACTAGAATGGTATGCCATCATTGGAGAGGAGGTCGAGAAACTCCTTGAAGTCGAATTCATTGAAGAAATCTACTATCTCGACTGGATTGCCAACGTTGTGTTGGTGAAGAAGTCCAACAGAAAGTGGTGGGTGTGTGTCGACTACATAAACCTGAACAAGCCATGTCCCATGGATAGTTTCCCTTTCCTGAGGATCGACCAGCTGGTTAATAGTACAATAGGGCATGAGCTACTCAGCTCCATGGATGCCTATTCAGGCTACAATCAGATTGTCATACACTCCCATAACAAGTAGAAGACAACCCCCATCACCGACAATGGACTCTATTGCTACAAGGTCATGCCCTTCGGGTTGAAGAATACTGGAGCCACATATCAGCGACTTGTTAACAAAATGTTTGCCAGTAGATCAGACGCTTCATGGAAGTCTATGTCGACAACATGTTGGTCAAGAACATCAAGGCCATAGACTACGTTACCGATCTCGAATAGATGTTTGCCACCCTGAGAAAGTACCAGATGAAGCTGAATCTAAGCAAATGTGCATTCAGAGTGATCTCAAGAAAGTTCCTCGACTTTCCAGTTAACCAGAGAGGGATCGAGGCGAACTCCGACAAGATACAAGCGTTGTTGAACATGAGCTCGCCTAAGACCACAGAGGAAAACCAATGCCTCATAGGCAGAGTCGCCGCCCTCAACAGGTTTGTCTCGAGAGCTATCGACAAATGCCTTCCATTCTTTTAACAGCGGAAGGGTAAAGTCAAACCGACATGGACAGACGCCTGTGAACGAGATTTCCAGTAGCTCGAGCAGTATCTGGGGTCGCCCCCTCTACTTTCCAAACCCGAGCAAGGAGAACCACTGATGCTCTACTTGACCGTCTCGGCTATAGCAGTTAGTTCAACACTGATATGAGAGGTCAAAGGCAGACAACTCCCCGTCTACTACGTTAGCAAAGTGCTAGCTTCAGCTGAGACTAGGTATCCCAACATTGAAAAGCACGCGTTAACTCTGATAGTGTCATCTCGCCACCTCCGCCCTACTTTTAGGCCCACACCATTGTGGTCTCGATCAATCGACCCTTTCATCAAATACTCCAGAAGCCCGAAGTGTTAGGGAGATTAACGAAGTGGGCTATTGAGAGACGCACATCACAGTGGGCCTTCCAACTCTAAAGGCTGTTGGGCTGCAAACAAACATCACAGTGGACCTTACACATCACAATGGGCCCCACAAGGAAATACATGCATAAGGTGTGTTAATGTTGGACGGCCAGCCTCATCAACGCCCCTACCCCAGCTGGGCATTCAACAGATGGATGGTTTGGATGAAATACATATAAAAGGTGGGTTCCACTTGCAGGTGTCCCACCAAGGGGTGGGCCCTACTCAGGTGGGCCATAAAATGGATGAATGGCATGGGTAAAACATATACATCATGCCAGGGTGGACTGACAACTGGACGTCCGGCCCACCTGCGACTGGCAGTCTGCTAGGCATCAAGCAGATGGACGGTCCAGATGAAATACATAAGAGGTGGGCCCCATCTGCAGACGGTCCACCAGGGGGTGGGACACGTCCAGGTGGGCCATACAAGGCATTAATGGAGTATATAAAACATATATATCACGATGGCCTGTAGCAGGACAACAACCTACTGCTAGACCTGGCCCGATCTGGGTCCTTGCTCTAGCTGATCATTTCCAAATGGATGGCGTAGATGAGAGACACGCACATCACAGTGGGTCCCACCCACTGGATGAACCGTGTGAATGGAAGGCACGTCCAACACGGTGGCCTGGAACGGAAAAACAGATATGTCAAGATGGGCCAGCGCCTGGCAGATTTCTACTCGCTGGACTGACCCATCTAGACTCTTGTCTTAAAATGGTCACTCCAAAATGGACGGTGTGGATACAACATACATCAAGGTGGGGTCCATGTGAGTGGGCCACCCCACTTCCAAACCAAGCTGATATTTGTGGTTTCCCTTACAATCATCCCTGCATGGCCAATCGGTCATGCAAGCTAGAAAATGGGCAGCAGTCTGGCCCATTTACTGGATTGCTGAGATATAATGCATACATCAGGGTGAGGTCCACACAGGTGGCCCACCAGCTAGGGATCAAGCTGACATTTGTGTTTCCCATTCCGTCTGGGCTTGTGTGGTCGTCCGACCATATAGGTCCAAACGGTCCAGCAAGGTGGACCGGCTGGTGGACAGCAACACGCCCCAAGGTCTGGGCAGCGTGGATAAAACCCATTCATCAAGGTGGGCCACAAGATGGGGAGAGAGAGAGAGAGAGAGAGAGAGAGAGAGAGAGAGAGAGAGAGAACGTGATGATGGAGAGCTCCGCCACTATGATCCCTCCTAGGGAGGCCATGGAAATACAATACATACATCATATGGGGTCCCAAAACAGGTGGGCCCTAGATCAGAAAATCAAGTGGGAAATCCTTATCCCCATCACGAAGATCATGGCCTAGATGGCCATTACAAGATAGATAACAAATAAACATCATGGTGGGGTCAATGTGGGGTCCATGGAGAATGGACCCCTTATGGAATAAACATATGAATCATGGTGGGCCATTAGCCACACCTTGGGTCCCAAATAGGATCCATACCATCAACCGGTAGGCCCCACTTGGCCCATCATCAAAATCAATGATCTAGGCCTATAAGCACCCACCTATGGACCTTCTTCTTGGTTCCTTGGAATGCTAAGCTCCTTGGCTTCTTCTTTGATGGAGGGTGATGAAGGTTGAAGGGTTGGGATGAGAGATTAGGGGTAGGAAGTGAGCCACACACTTGGCTAATCTTCTCTCCTTGGAATGTTTGGACTTCCTCTCTCTTGGGTTGCTTGGGGAATGGGTAGAGAATGAGAGAGAGGGTGGTTGTCGTGTAAGGGAGATGGGATGGAGTGATGGGTGTGAGTGACATGAGGGTTAACTTGCGGTAGGTTGCTTGTCTTAGGGAGAAAGAAAGCATGGGTTAGTGATGGGATGTGTACTTGATTAATTGATGTGAAAGGTGGGTAGAGATTCTCTAGAATCTCTCAAAATTTGCAATGGGCGGCATTTCCTCGAGATATACGCCAGCCCACAACTTTTAACCTGGGTATCGCATCAGTGCGCAAGACATGGCGTTGGAACCACTGTGACGGCGCGGTTGCTAAGGTACAAGTCTCGGGTCGAGTCGATTCAGATCTATGGGATGCGACTTACGGTCGCGCGCAAATGCTGTCTACAGGTTGCGGGTCGCCAGGATTCGACGAGGAGGATCGCGGGAGTCTAAGGAACGATACAGACTAGGATATGGGCCTTACAATATGCCTTAAGATTTGGATTCCCGACATCCAACAACGTGGCGAAGTATGAGGCCTTCTTCACTGGGCTCAGGCTGGCAAAGGCCATGGGAACTCAAACTTAAAAAATTCACAGCGACTCCCAGCTCATCGTCAACTAAGTGGCAGACGAATACTAGGCGAATGGAAAGAAGATGTGAACTTCTCGGCCAATTCGAAGAATGTGAACTCACTCCGGTCGCCCGGACCTAAAACTCTCGAGCAGGCGCCCTAACAAAGCTGTCAGCCGTGACCGACATGACATCGCCAAATCGATCCCAATTAAGTTCCTTCCCAAACCCAGCATTAATCAACTTGAACTAGAGAAAGTACTCCCCCTTGTCATGAATCCGAGTTGGATGGACCTGATCAGGACTACCTCCAAGAGAACAAATTACTCGATAACAAACTCAAGGCATGGAGGGTTCGAAGCAGAGCAGCTCGGTACATCGTGGTAGGGGACTTCCTCTACAAGAGAGGATTCTCCTTACCATATTTGAGGTGTCTCCGACCCGACGAGACCGAGTATGTTCGGAAGGGAATCCACGAAGGGATTTGCGGCAACCATTCAGGAGCAAGAACTCTTGCCCATAAGGTGATCCGACTAGGATATTTATGGCCGACCATCTAAGAAAATGCCAACACTATACACAGAAATGCGACAAGTGCTAGAGGTTCACTGCGATACCTCAATAACCATCCAAGCAACTGACTCTCATGACCGACCCCTGACCATTCGCCCAATGGGGGATCAACATCATAAGACCGTTGCTAACAGGCAAAGGCCAAACCAAGTTCGTCGTGGTAGTAGTCGACTATGTTACCAAGTGGGCCGAGGTCGAGTTGTTAGCCAAAATCACTGAGCAGAAGATTACTGACTTCGTCTAGAAAAACATCATCTACAGATACGAGATCTCGCATACTATCATTTCGAATAATGGCAAATAGTTCGATAATGCCCAATTCTGAGGTCTTTGTGAAAGGCTCGGGATTTGCAGTGCCTTTCATCACCCCTAGGCCAATGGATAGGTGAAGGCAGTGAAGAATATTATAAAGAACCATCTCGAAACTAAGCTTGGGAAATTTAAAGGGGCCTGGCCCAAGGAACTACCACATGTCCTCTAGGCATACCGAACCACTGCTCGGACATTGACAAGGGAGACCCCATTTTCCCTGGCCTTTGGTGCTGAGGCCGTAGTGTCAGTTGAAATAGGACTTCCCACTGCGCGTATCAACTCTTACGACGAGAAACAGAATGCCAAGCAGGTGGTGCTAAGTCTGGACCTGCTCGAGGAAGATCATAACTGAAGATTGCAACACATCAACAACGAGTGGCTTGGTGCTATAACTCTAGAGTTAAGGTACGAAGGTTTCAGGTGGGAGACCTGGTCCTTCGCGAGACCTTTTAGAACACAAAGGAGCCCGGCTCGGGAACTTTGGGACCAAGCTGGGAGGGACCCTACAAAATAATGGGTACATCACTACCAGGGCTGTATCAACTTGAAGATATGGACGGATAGCCCTTGCCTCACCCGTGGAACGCCAAACATTTGAAGATCTATTACTCTTGAGGACTTGGGAAGTCCTCCGACCAAGAGTACGTCGTGTGGTTGATATACTAGACCGGAGCAACCCCCCCTTTTCAAACACAAAAAAAGATGCTCAGAAATTACTGTTTCATGTTTACATTTACGCATTTTACAATAAAAGAACTTCCCCCAGTTCGGGGAAGAGAATCTCTTTTAATAATTTCTCAACCACCCGAACTATATGACTGGTTACAAGTTCCGCGCTTAAAGGACCTCCCTAGGTCAGGGGAGGAAAACTTCTCCCAGAATCCTACTATGACATGAGCGACCAACTACGAGGACTTCCCTTAGTGTAAGGGAAGAAAGTCATCCACCATGAATTCTACTGTGAAAGAGCTTCCCCAAATCAGGGGAAGAAAATTTCTTTCTCAAACTATCCGACCTATGTGGTCGATTAAAAGGACTTCCCTCAATGGAAGGGAAGAAAATCCTTAATGCTTGGCCTACTCCTACGTCGATTATCTTGAGATCGACCTATTGGTTGACCTATCTAATCGGTCTACTATATTCAATCTACTACGCTACCCTTGATCTACTAAAAGCATTTAGAAAATACATAACAAAAATGACAAAATTGATTCTTTCATTGATTAAAAAAAAAATTGATTACAGAAGAAAGAAAAATAAAAACTAACTACAAGCTTAAAGAGGATAGTGAGGCTAGTATGCTCAGCTACAACGATGTCCAGAGCTAGGTCTTGAGAAGCTCCTTCCTCTAAATCACCCAGGTCGAGCTTGGGGAACTTTCCCTTGATGTCTTCAAGGCATTTCGTATAAATACAGCTATAATATACATCTACCTTGTCAGCTTGCTCCTTCGAGGCCTTGTACTGCTCCACTGCCGCTGCCTGGATTGATGGGATGGATGCCTCGACCTTGGCCAACTTAGTGGTCGAACTAGCCTTGACCTCGGCCAGCCAAGCTGCAGAACTAGCCTTCACCTCGGCTAGCTCAGCCTCCAACCTAGCGGCCTTGGCCACTGCCTCGGCCCACCCCCTTTTCAAAAGAAGAGAGACGCGACCTCACTCCCTCTAGCTCAGCTAGTGTTGAGCCCTCCTTTTGTTAGGCCTCATCTAATTGGATCTTTAGAGCAACATGCTCCTCCCTAGATTTCTCCAGAGCCTGTCGGAAGGCTTCAGCCTTAGTGGTCTTGGTCTAGAGCGTTGCCTCCGCCTACTCGCACTCCTCAGCCACTCGCCTCATCGATCGGCAGGCGGACAGGAGAGCGGGGACGAGCTAAAGTAAAAAATGACATGTTAGAAAACATCGACAGTTTACAAGCGGACGTAACTAGCTAAGGGGAGGAGGTTTACCTTATAACAAGTCACCGCGACGTCGCCTAAGAGGGTTACCGGGTGAGTGTTGATAAGGGTCGTGATATGCTCCTCCAGGATATGTCGAGCCGTCCACGAGGCAAGGCTATTCATGTAGTACCCTGGAGGTAGAGGGCCCGACTCCTCGACCTCTCCAACTCGCTGGCTCGATGTATCACCCTCTTCGGCCTGAGCTTGGGTTGTAGGTGGATGGAGCTCCTTAGCAGGGGGAACTTCCTCGCGAGTCGGGGAAGTTTCCAAATTTACTACCTCCAAAGTCATTAGCTAAGGAGGAATCGTAGAAGTATGAGCACCCTGAGCCCCCTCACCCGCAGTGGCCGAAACTGGCTACTCCATTGCAAGCCCTTCAGCGCTGGGCTCCGACCACACCTCCAATGCTGTGGAGGACCCCGCCCTCTTCGCCGGAGGTACAACTCTCCTCTTCACGAATAACTTCTTCCAAGCCATCTCAGCCTCAGAAGGGGGTTAGACTCTTTTTACTAGGCGAGGGAGGTCGGCCATTTCTGAACATTAAAAGATCACAATCAGGAACGAGATGAAAGACAACACGAACTAGGGCTGTACATCGAGCCGAGTCGAGTCGAGTCGAGGTGGGCCAAGCTCGGCTTGACTCGTCCATGCTATACTCGAGTTCGAGCTCGAGCTCGAGCTCGCCCTTCGAGCTCAACATTGAAGCTTGGCTTGTTTGCCAAAGCTTTCGAGTTGATCTAGTGGTTCGAGTCGAGTTTATCTCGAGTCGAGTCGAGTTTAGCTTAGTAGGGTAAGGGAAAGAAAAAGAGGGAATGGGAATGGGTAGGGTCGAGTAGAGTTTTTTGGTAAAAACTTTTAAGTTTTAACTTCTTTAAAAAAAAAAAAAACTTAAATATATTATATATATATATATAATATTAATATAATATATATTATTAAAATATATTACTCAAGCCGAGTCGAGCTCGAGCTTCGAGTCGAGTCGAGTCGAGTTAAAATACACCATGGTCGAACTTGGCTTGAACTAAACTTGAGCTTTAGTAAACAAGCTTGAGTCGCCTTGAGTCGGCCTTTCAAGCCGAGTCAATCCAAGCTGAATCGACCCGAGTCGAGCAAGCTTTTCGAGCTAGCTTGACTCGTGTACAACCCTACATGAAACTCCAAAGAAATTACACTATATACTATTTACCTCCTGAAACGGTCATTGCAAGGCCAAATTGATGAACGAGCTCGGGTGTTATCATATTCTTTCAAGCTCTGTCGGCAGCGTCCATTAACCTCGTATGAGCGATCCGGCTATGCTGTAAGTTGAAGATCTGGGGTGGGTTCTTGTAAGGCCCACCCCCACAGCACATGATATTGTCCGCTTTGCCGAAGCTCACGACTTTAAAACGCGTCATGTCTGTTAAGGGAGGAACCCAACATATAACCACCACAACTCCAGACAACTCTTTCGATGTGGGACAAGTTACGCTACAGTCAACTGCAACAGTAGCTAGCCCAGCACAGTAGCCTATCAGCCACACAGTAGCCTGTCAGCCACACTTGGGGGTCCGCCCACATATGTGCCTGCCCACGTGTGCCCGCCCACTTGAAGCAGTGACCGGGGCGTCACATTATCCCCCACCGAGGGCAGAGCCATCTTCAGCTCTGATACCATTTGTAAGGCCCACCCCCACAGCACATGATATTGTCCGCTTTGTCGAAGCTCACGGCTTTAAAACGCGTCATGTCTGTTAAGGGAGGAACCCAACATATAACCACCACAACTCCAGATAACTCTTCCGATGCGGGACAAGTTACACTACAGTCAACTACAATAGTAGCTCGCCCAGCACAGTAGCCTACCAGCCACACAGTAGCCTGCCAGCCACACTTGGGGGCCCACCCACATATGTGCCCCCCACGTGTGCTCGCCCACATGAAGCAGTGACCGGGGCATCACAGTTCTTGGGCAAGCCTGCAAAAGATCACTCCTACAATTGCAAACATGATTATAGAGCAAGTGAAATTTACAATTCTACAGTTCGGATATGTCTGACCTGGATATGAAAATTTGGTAGGAACCCGAGGTCGAAGCCTAGCCACATCAGCTGCTGGAGCTTCCCATTCTCCAGAGGCCCAAAATCATTTATCCTTCTAGTTCTTGTTGGAGGACGGGTTGTCTGTAATAAAGGCCTAGCGCCTATTCGCCTAAGCCGAGAAGTAATACCAGCCCTGGTGCTTAGGGCTGGTCTTCGCCCGATATAGGTGCAGGAACTCCTCGGTGGTCAGCTAGGTGTTCCCAAGTCAAAACCGAAAAATATAAGTCCCTAACAGGGCCCTCTAAGCATTGGTGATGATTTGGCTTGGGGCTAACTTCAAGTGAGTTGTGACCTCCCTAACAATACGACGGATAGGGAGTCAGAGGCCACACTGTAAGGCGACTAAATATATGAGCACCTTACCCTCGCGAGGATTGCCCAAAATTTTACCAAGTTCAGGACCTTGGAGTACCACGGAAGCTGGTATCTGGTACTCCGACCTAATTCGAATTAAGTCGGCATTTCTCAGCCTTGACCTAAAAGGGCTAATATCTAGGGGCCACTCAATATAAGTCCGAACTAGTGCCCTCTCTACCAGAGCGGATGCAATACCCATCGGCCACTCAACAGAAACCCGAACTACAACCTTCTCTACCGGAGAGAATTCCATTGAAAGTTTACAGCCCAACGACACTGGGGACAGTGGTCTAGAAGGAGCCCCTAACAAGGAGTCTACACTCTCCAGCTCGGAATTGTCCTGGAAGGGCCTCGGCTCAAGTCATTCATTCGAGATATCGAACATATTGACCAAAAGATAAGGGAAAAACAGAGTGAAACAAGAAAAAAAAAATGAAAAGAAGAGGTAGCCGGAGCAAGATTTCCCACTTACCAGAAATCGCTCAGTCCGATGAGCTTGAGAGACAGCAGCAGTAGTAGGGGCAAATGAGGAGGGTTTTCGGATTTCCCCCCATTTTTATAGAATCCTTGGCCGCAAGCATTAATTGTCTGCATTTGATGTTGTAACCGAGGAGGCGTTACAGCTCATACTTCTTTCCACGTGGCGACTGTCCATTCGCAGATCGACCCGACTTCCAATGTAAGGCCACGTGCTCACATGTCACCGGCCAAAAATCAAAAGGACGTTGTGTCAGCGCAAGCGTCCTCGAGCACGCCTTCACGATCATTACGGATTCCCCTTAATCCTCACACCAACCGCCTCTCACTCTTCCACCATAATGACGGACGGGTTCAACCTCTCAATTTCCCAACCTCCTCCGTGCGAGGCACCACACAAGCGTCAGTCCACATTGACCTACTTCCCGAGCTCTTGGAGAGCACTCGTAAGTAGGGGGGCTACTGTTATGAGTAAAAATGGACTGACCAAGACAACTGGAATGAGTAAGAATACAACACAAGGGAGGTCGGATAAGAGATCGACGCCGACAATCGAGCATGACCTCCACGAGCATCTCGAGCACCAACCCCTAGTGGTTGCTTCGGCTCTGATTAACATCCTACTATTGAGGTTGACGAACGACCAAAAGTATCAACCCAACCTGCCTCGAAGAGAGGCCCCAACCGCGATCGACAGTTCGGCCTGATATGTAAGACCTCGGCTAATCCGACTTGGAGGTTGGCCTCGGCCACCTCTTGCGATCTCCTTGGAAGCAGAACACTATGAGATCTCCTTTGAGTATGGAGAGGATCATCCCCTCGAGATCTTCGCCACGATCCTCACTAAGGATAACACCTTGGGCTTCGGAAACTATTCCCTCTATGTAACGCTACTAAATGGCAGATTCATTACCGTATATGCGACTAGCACGAGGAGACTATAAATAAGAGCCTCATCTATGGGGAAAGGTATGCACAAAATACACCCCATAAACCTACGTTCAAGTAGACCTAGTTGGCCTACATTGACTTTGACATAGGAGGGTCTCCTACTATATCTAGGTCCTCTCTACCGGAGCGGATTCAATACCCATCAGCAGCTCAACAGAAGTCTGAACTACAGCCTTCTCTACCGAAACGAATTCCATTGGAAGTTTACAACCCAATGACACCAGAGACAGTGGTCTAGAAGGAGCTCCCAACAAGGAGTCTACACTCTCCAGCTCGGAATCGCCCTGGAAGGCCCTCGGCTCAAGCCATTCATTTAAGATATCGGACATAATCGCCAAAAGAGAAGGGAAAAACAGAGTGAAACAAGAAAAAAAAAATGAAAATAAGAGGTAGCCGGAGCAAGATTTTCGACTTACCGGAAATCGCCCAGTCCGATGAACTTGAGAGACAGCAGCGGCTGCAGGGGAAAATGAGGAGGGTTTTCGGACCGCCCTCACCCCACAAAAAAAATTTATTTTTTTTAATTTATAGAATCCTCGGCCGCAAGCATTAATTATCCGCATTTAATGCCATAACCAAGGCGTTATAACTCATACTTCTTTCCACATGGCAACTGTCCATTCGCAGATCGACCCGACTTCCGATGTAAGGCCACGTGCCCACATGTCACCAGCTGAAAATCGAAAGGACGTTGTGCTAGCGCACGCGTCCTCAAGCACGCCTTCACGATCATTACGGATTCCCCTTGATGCTTGCACCAACCGCCTCTCTCTCTTCCACCATAATGACGGACGGGTTCAACCTCTCAATTTCCCGATCTCCTCCGTGCAAAGCACCACACAAGCATCAATCCACATCAACCCACTTCCTGAGCTCTTGGAGAGAGCTCATTAGTAGGGGGCCTACTGTTACGAGTAAAAATGGACTGACCAAGACAACCGGAATGAGTAAGAATACAACACAAGTAAGGGAGGTCGGATAAGAGCTCGACCCCAACAATCGAGCATGACCTCCACGAGCATCTCGAGCACCAGCCCGTAGCAGTTGCTTCGACTCTGATTAACATCCTACTATTGAGGTCGACGAACGACCATAAGTATCGACCCGACCTACATCGAAGAGAGGTCCCGACCACGATCGATAGTTCGGCCCGGTCTATAAGACCTTGGCTAATTTGACTTGGAGGTCAGCCTCGGCCACCTATTGTGATCTCCTCGGAAGCAGACCACTGTGAGATCTCCCTTGAATATGGAGATGATCATCCCCCCAGATCTTCGCCAAGATCCTCACCCAGGTTATGCCTTGGGCTTCAGAAATGATTCCGTCTATGTTACGCTACGGAATGGTAAATTACCATATATTTGATTAGCACAATGAGACTCTAAATAAGAGCCTCATATGGGGTGAAAGGTATGCACAAAATACACCCCCATTAACATACGTTCATCTGGACCAGTTGGCCTGCATTGACTTTGGCAATACTATATCCAGGTCCCCATTGCTCTCCTTTTTCAGGTTCATAAGCGGTCGAAAATTTCAGCTTAACAACGTCTATTGTGAAAACTTTCTTATTCTTACAATGATGTATATTTTTCATCCAACTCAGGATGGATAAAGGAAAAAAATTCCGTTGATGCAAAACATCACTGCCCTTCTTAAGTAAGATGATCCAATTCTTCGGATTCATGATCTAAAATGATTAGGAAAAAGGATGAAACATCACGGTGGGCCCACATTGTACCGAGTTACTTAGTACGCAGTGTAGCCCACCTCAATTTTGAATACGGATGATTTGCTTCAGAATCGAGGATCGAACCTGATGGACGGAATAGATCACAGACAACTTGTGGGCCCCACAGGTTGTTGTAAGGCTGTCCTTCTCTTCCGGAGGGAAATCAATCCGACGTGGAGGTGGGGTAGCGGACAGGATGGGAGAGAAAAAAGCCGTGTCGGGCGCAGTAAGACTGCTGTTACGGAAAGACGATCTGCAAACTCCCTCTCCTCCTTTTTCTTTTCTTCTCCTGCAGAGAGAGAGAGAGAGAGAGAGAGAGAGAGAGAGCTTTTTCCTTCTTCAAGCATCTGCTGCTGTAGATATGGTAGCTGTAGATCTCAGGCGGCCATGAGAACGGCCGCAACCAGATCAGAAATGGACGGACGAAGTCCCTAGATCACTTCATTGTCATTGTCGTTGCATTCTTCTTCTTCTCTCTCTCCGATGGACGGTGCATCTTCCGACGAGGCGTTGGACCAGCAGAGCGAGCGGTTCGGGAGCTACAGCTTGAGTGCGGATGTGAGCGAGTCCGAGAGCTGCAGCAGCTTCTCCGGTCGCCGATACGACGCGGACGCCACCTCCACCTCCCCTTCCTCCTTCCTCCTGCCCGTCCGTACGGTCACCGGGAGCTCCGGTTTCCGGGCGCGGGCGCCGCTGACAGCTGTCGGTGGGAGGGATGTGGTGGTGTGGGAAAGAAAGGCGGAGGAACGCGAGGCCGATTTCTCAGGTTCGTGTTATTATTATTGATTTTATTCTCCAACTAGGAATTTTAGCGTCATATTAGGGGGAAGATCTAAATTGCGCCGTTAGGCTTGATTTCTGGCGTTGAGTCCAGAGCTTTTCACTGGCAACGGTCTCCGCCAGCGCATTTTAGCAAATGGCTCCATTTTATCGGGTCTGTGCCCTTTGGCTGCGAAGTTTCCGGCGCTTTCTTCGGGTGCGTATTTTAGCACGGAATTAGGGGCTGGGTGTAAGATGCGCCGGCTTGATTTCCGGCGTTGAGACAAGCAGTGTTGACTGGCAACGGTTTCCATCGGCGCATTTTAGCAAATGGCTTCATTTCTCGTGTTTGTGCCCTTTGGGCGCGAAGTTTGCAGGGGTTTCATCTTCCGGTGCGCATTTTAGAACGGAATTAGGGGCAGGGTGTAAGATGCGCTGGCTTGATTTCCGGCGTTGAGTCAAGCAGCGTTGACTGGTAACGGTCTTCTCCGGCGCATTTTAGCTCCATTTCTTGGGTTTTTGCCTTCTGGCCGTAAAACTTTGCAGGCGCTTCTTCTTATGCGTATTTTAGCATAGCATTACGGGCTGGGTCTAAGATGCGCTGGTAGCTCCTGTTCTGGTGGTCTGTCCGACGCTGTAGATAACCTATTTCTTGCTTAGCAGCTCTCTATCTCCACCGGCGGTGCACTGTAGCAATTGCCTTTTCTGTTTGTTTTTTTTTTTTTTTTTTTTTTTTTTTTTTTTTTTTTTTTTCCTTTTTAGTGAAATTTCTTCTTCTGTTGGGCTTCCTAGTATTAAATCTAGGGAAAATCGAACCGTCTAGATTGGTCGCTCGGTTCTTGATTGGTAGTGATCTCTGTGGCTTAAGTTAGCGAGTAGCATTTTTTCTTTTGTTTATGTATTGTTTTCCTATGGTTGCAGAAGTCGAGATGATGAAGGAAAGATTCGCCAAGCTTCTGCTGGGCGAAGACATGTCTGGCAGTGGGAAGGGAGTCTGCACTGCCCTCGCTATCTCGAACGCCATTACAAATCTCTCCGGTATATATTTTTCGAGAAATGCTGATGAGTTCTTGGGAGAAGAGGATTGAAGGGGTGGTTCCATCTGGGCTGTTTGTCAGGAGACAGCCACTGTGGATGTGCCTTGGTGCGAAAACTAGGCCAGTTCGCCTGTCAGGTGGGCCACACATTATGTTGGATATAGATGGTCGGCCGCATTTTTTTAACCATCCATCTTTCCCGTACAAACATGGCCCACCTGATAGCTGGGACTTGATTTCTGGGACCATGGCATTTTTGTGGTGTTCTCTGCCTGATGGGTGGCCAAAATCCGTATATTGTGAATTGCCTCTTCGATCCCTCTTGCGATTTGCCTAAGCATTTCTCTGTTCTTTAATCTTCTTAATTTTATTTTATTTTTTTCCTTATTGGCAATTATTTAATTTTTCTTTTGGAAAAATTGCAGCTACTGTATTTGGGGAGCTATGGAGACTGGAGCCATTGGCACCCCAGAAGAAGACGATGTGGCATCGTGAGATGGAGTGGCTCTTATGCGTGAGCGATTCCATTGTCGAGCTAATCCCTTCCTTGCAAGACTTCCCTGGTGGTGGGACCTTTGAAGTCATGGTGACACGTCCCCGGTCGGACCTTTATGTAAACCTTCCTGCTCTAAAGAAGCTCGATGCCATGCTCATTGGCATGCTTGACACCTTCCAGGACACAGAATTCTGGTATGTTGATCGAGGGATAATTGTGGCAGATGCTGACGAGCTCAGCCCCTATCCTTCCTCATCATCATCCGGGAGGCCTTCTATCAGACAAGAAGAGAAGTGGTGGCTTCCATGCCCAAGAGTGCCACCAAATGGGCTGTCGGAAGATGCAAGGAAGAGATTGCAGCAGTGCAGGGACTGCGCGAATCAGATCCTTAAAGCTGCCATGGCTATCAATAGCGGCGTGCTGGCTGAGATGGAGATCCCAGATGTCTACTTCGAGAACTTGCCAAAGGTGCAAATGACCTGCTCTGATGTCAAGTATTTCTTTGTATTATGTATTCAACTGAGGACTATATATCTGAATAGCTGGGATATTATTGTCAACCTTCATATTACTATGTTTGGATGGTTTTATGTTTTGATGCAAATGTGACCAACAATATTGAAAGTTGAACATCTTTATCAATGGGATGTCGCATTATAGTTGATTTCGATAGCCAGATGTATTTAACCATGACAATCTTGTGATATAACCTTTAGGAATAGGGAATTAGTTTTGACACAGGATGTATGAGGACTTTATTTGTAATTTATGATGACATGTCCGGTAAATACTATCCTACATTTTAGCAGATGGCAAGGTTTTTTTTTGTTTTTTTGCTATTTCTTTAGAGAAATCATGAAACTTGTGCTTTCATGTGTGGAATTTTGGCTCTGAAGTCACTGATTGAGCTCCAAGATATCCCACAACAGTAACGGCAGCCGTAATGCCCACCGCTGTTACCATTACAATGCAGGCCCTAATGGCCGCTATGGCCGTTATGACCCTATAACATATAACAGTTACCACCGTTACCGCTACCTAACTGTTTTGGAATAGCATGTTTTTATTGTTATTATTATTTTTTTAATACACCCCCACACACGCACACACCCACCCACCTACCCACCCACCCACCCTACATGGGCATTCGATCCCATGATCTCAGTGTTGAAACAAAGTATATCTATCACTAAGCCATGGAGCCGGACCCTGTTTTGGAATACCATGTTGAGCTCTCTTTAGGTTGATTGATAAAACTCCTAGGTATTTCTTAGATAGTGCAAAGGATTGATGAAATTGTTCCCACGATAACAAAGAAAGTCATTTTTTATCCAAACTTGCACTGGCTATTGTCATCTCATAATGCCCCGATTAACCCATAGTAACAATTGCTAGAGAAATCATCTGTAGGATAACGATGAAAGCTGTTGTTGATCTAGACTTGCATTGTCTATTGTTAGACTATCATGCCCCAATTAACCTATGGTAACAATTTCTAGAAAAAAAATAAATGTGTAGTTCTGTGAAAGTAAAAAAAGAGAGCAGATGCAAAGAACAATTTATAACTAAAGTGGGGACGAGAACAGGTTTTAGAAGTACAAACCATAGCCTTAGGCAGCCAGGCTATTATTTTACTTTCATCGATGCTGGGGAGTTGAGGATTGCAGGGGAGGGGCATGTGATCAAGGTTACTTGGGACAGGGTCGCTCCAGTGCATGATATGGAAATGGGCCAATACATTGTATGCTAGGGGTGGGATCATGTGTGTCACTTTAGTACCACACACTAAGTATATGCAATATACTTGTATATGCGAATTGATAATGCAATTTATATATGAAATAATGAATGTTATTATTATACCACATGCATGGTATTATATTATATGCATGCTTTTGCATGTGTGTCACTTTAGTACCACACACTAAATATATGCAATATACTTGTGTCTGCGAATTGATAATGCAATAATGAATGTTATTATTATACCACATGCATGGTATTATATCATATGCATGCTTTTAGACATCAAAATATAAATAATGAATGTTATTATTATGGATCTCTGTCTCTCTCTATAATACTCCTTCCTAACAAACCCCAACGATGATACTTAGACGACTATGCTCCCTTTGTCAGCTTCGAGGCTCGACCGTCTTGCTGCTTACTCTTGCTTGAGCCACAACAACCATGCTTCTATCCCAGGTGTTGTGATAGATGGTCTCCTGCACCTCCTGTTTCTGAGCCCGACCCCTAGCTTCCTTTGGCGACCAAACTCTAGAGAGGGCTTTGTAACTCAACCTTGCAAAATCCCTTCTAACCAATCTCCCTCTTGAACTCTCCCTTGAGAATCTTCAGAATTGCTCTCTCAAATGATTGATTGAGCGCTTCGAGTGCTCTCTCATGGATGAGTCTATTGGGTCGGCTGGGGGGGATATTGGTGGTTTGGGATTCCAATATCTGGGCCAAGGAGGCTTGGTGGGCAAGGTCCTCTTCGGTGTCAGTGGTTCTTAGGGATCTTGTGTTTGGGTTCCGGTGGTGCTTCATGGTAGTATATGGGCCGAACCAAGCTGCAAGGAGGCAAGACTTCTAGGAGGAGCTCAATTAAGTATGCAACAAGTTCGTTTTCCCTTAGTTTATAGGAGGTGATTTCAATGTAACAAGATTTACTTTTGAGAAGTCCAGCGGGGGCAAGATTTCGCCCAGTATGAAGTTCTTGTCATGTGTTGATAGGCACAGGTTGGTGGATTTCCAATGGTGGATGGCGAGTATTCTTGGTAAAATAGCTGAGATAAGCCATTATGTCTAGGTTAGACAAATTCTTGTTGTCAGTTGAGTGGGTGGAGAAATTCCCATTGGTCTCCTTGTGAGGGTTGTCAAAACTTATTTCAGACTATTGCCCCATTTTGCTAGAGACAGAGGTGGAGTTGGGGGGCCAAAGCCGTTTCGGTTTGAGCTATCATGGCTAGAGGTGGAGGGGTTCGTTGACCTAATTAAAGAATGGTGGAATTCCTTCACCATTGAGGGCTATGCTAGATTCTGGCTAAGTCAGAAGCCGAAGCTTCTTAAAAGAAAATTCATTTCTTGGAAGAGGGAGTTTTTTTTTTTTTAAAGGTAACATTGTTGCGACAGTGACTTTTCTGAAGATCACATGATTGTTTGGGGCATACCTTCCCAAGCAAAAACTGTGTTGCCTGAATGAAATCAAGTGATCCATGTTATAGGGTTTAAAATGAAATCTATTCAATATCTTAAGAAACCATTCCAAAATACTTACGTTTTAGAGATCTTTCATTAGTGTCCTGTATCTGTCGGAATGAATTGCATTTTTCTTGTTATCACTACTTTATGTTGTCGCGATCATTGGGATCACCCACATCCTTCAATTTGACGACTGTCTTGTCGACAATTCTTGAGGCATCGTGTCATGGCATCGTTTTAATATGTCAAAACCTTCTAGGTGCATATATCGGTTGTCAATTGTAAATTTTGGTTGCATTGAGATAAATGATCCTAGCAACTTCAAGAAGTCGGTTTCGTGGTACATCAACATGATTAAATTATCTCTCTAAAAAAATATGATTAAATTGTATAATGTTAACTGATTTTAACTACACAGCAAGTGGCTTGCCATGTTGTGCAGCTGTACTTATGCAACTAGTTCCATCAGCCAACTTAATTGTTCTCCAGAATTTCTCAAGTGCCGTGATAAATTTTTGAAGTATTAAGGTGCTTGCCTGGTCTCTATATCTTATGTTTCCATCATTATTGGGAGCATCTCTAGGTTATTTGGGTTCTCACATTAAGTTTCAGGCTTTTTTCCTTTATTTGCCTGCATTAGGTTGGGACTGTTGGGGGAAATCGGTATCATTTACTTCTTAGATGAATGTGCTAACCAATCTTTCTTGATTTGGCTTACATTAGGTTGGGGCCATTGGAGGAAATTCGGCTTCTTGTATTTGACCTCTTGGTTCCTCTCATTATAGATTAAAAAATTAAGAAAAAAGAAAATAAGGAAAAAGAAAAGAAAAGAAAAGAAAAGAAAATAGGCCTCAATGTTTGACCTACCTAGTATAAATCTGAAATGATTTTCTGATACGTTTGTCACATATCTTAATCTTTGCTCAATCACTCTTGCAGTTTCTTAGTATGACAATAAGTTTAATTCCATGATAATTAGTACAGCTCAGTGTATCTCCTTTATTCTTGTAAATGGATACCGCGGTGCTTTTTCTCCATTTGTTTGACATTTTCTTCATTTTTACAGTCATGTTGAAGAACTCAGTAACCAAAATAAGCCAATATCTTCCATGTAATTTCAAACCTTTAAATGGCACCATTTGATCCTTGGGCCATTTTTGTCCCCCGTCTTTCTCAAAGTTTCTTCCGCTTCTATCACTAAGCTTGACTAATTAAAAAAAAAAAAAAAAAGAAGCTTCTTTTACTTCATATTTCCTAATCCCACTAGAATATCTATGAACCTGAGTTTCATTTGAGTTTATGCTTCCTTCTATCCCTAAACTCTCAATGCGGTGTCATAACAAGTTGTGGAAATAACTTCTCCACCTTTCATTGATCTCCTCCTTAACTACTCTATGGTCACCGCTCTTAATGCATCTCTAACGTGATATTGGTAGCTACACTTCTTCTTCGTTCTTTTTCCTTTTTAAAAAAAAAAAAAATTTAAAGGTACACTATTAAGGTTTGTAAGGTAAGACAACGAAGGATCGAACCCTGGACCACACACACACACACACACTACACTCTCTACCAGTCCTTCTAATGAGCTGGAGACTGCTACACTTCATATCCCTCTTTTTCCTAGTTAAAATACATCTTTCTCACGTTCTCTTGTTACCAATCTGTTTTATAGATCATCATATAACTTAAGTTTAGCCTCAATTACTATACTACCTTTTCAGAGTTGGCATTTCTATATTGTAATTTGTTGCTCATATCCCTTGCCAAGCCTTGTAACATGATCGTTTCTTGCTCGTAGCACCTTTTGGACATAAGAGTGGCTTGCCCCTCTAGATACTCCTAATACTTTTTCTCCACTTTCTTATTGAACTTAGCCATCTCATTCCACATAACTTTTATTTTATTTTTCTTACTATTCAATTTTCCTTCTTTTATCAATTTATTCCTAAATAATGTTGCTTTCTCTCCTTTTAAATTCAATTACATTGTTCTTGGACCCTTATTAGTTTCACTCTCTCTTCCATCTCTTGATGTAAATATCCATAACCATTAGATTATGATGTGTGGTTAAACACCCTAGTTTACATATTGACTGTTTTGTCTTCCTCAGTAGAAAGAAGTCTTAGCTGGTTCGAATAACTTTTTAAGGGTCGTAAATGTTCATCTCACTTTTGAAAGCCATTCAACACTTGTTGGATTTTCTTTTGTTATGAAGTTTATGGTTATTTAAATTTATATTGCTAGAGCTGTACAATAGATCTTGACACATTCCCACTTGTTTAAATTTAACATGAAAATATTGGATGTTATCTTGCTTCATTATGAATGTATGGAAAAGCTCCACTCTCCCTTGAAGCCCATTAAACTTCTGAGCCTCCTGCTGCCACTAGTTGAGGGAATTCAAACTGCCCCACTTTGTTGCACAGATATTTTTAGACACTACTAGAAGCTGCAAGACATAACCGACCATGCTTTTTATGATTACATCTAACAAGAATGCCCTGTTGGTGTCCTGAATTTCAAAAAATACCGAAACACTCTTTAAGAGATTTGTGCATGTCAGTGTTAAAAGTAAAGCAAGCTGATCCAGGTCCAAATTGAGTCAGAAAAGCCTAGCTGCAGTCATGCAAGAAAAATGGTAATGACCCTTCAAATAACATGAATTAGTTTTGGAGCCTATCCACGTCCAAGTTTCATTTCTTCGAAATATTTTTTGATGAAATATGAGAAATGGAAAAGGAAAAAAGGATGCTTGGGATTTCCACTTTCCCATGAAAAGTGATGCATCATGACATCATTTCCATTTTAAACATCTGGGGAGATCTCATAGAAAACATAAGTCAATGGAAAATTTGTTGGCCATGCTTTGTTCCTATTCACTCTCTCTCATTTGATAAATGTGTTTCTTCAAAAAAGGGGACATTTCCTCTTGACTCTCAAATGCAAGAAATACTCTCTCAATGCATTTCTGCAGAAAAGGGACTTCCTCCGACTCACAAATGCAAGAAATGGGGTGTTCCCATGGAAAATGCATTTCTGCAAGAACTTCTCAGTGCATCTAAGTGTGCCCTCCTAGAACTTTTCTCTAGGAGGTCTACACTCAAAATGGAGATCTATTACAGAAAAACAATACTATTCTTAAACTTCACGACTTCTTTCCTGTTTTGTTTTTGTTTCATTCTTTTTACTTTTCTTTTCTTTTCTTTTGGGTTGAATGGTAGTGCTGAATTTTACTAATGCGAGAAGAAAGTACAGAGGATAGAAACCTTGGGGAAGGATGGCGAGAGGCATCTAAAGGCCCCAAACCCAGAAAGTTACAACACATTAACCCAGACACCCAACAAATCTTCACCTCTAAATTTTGCAAAAAGTGAAAGGATGGCGAGAGGCCATCTCAATGCCCCAAACATAGAAAGTACAACACATGACCCGACAAATCTTCCCTTCTGAAATTTGCAAAAAGGCTGAGCCCCACCACCCATGAGATGACTCTTTAAATCTTCACCTCTAAATTTTGCAAAAAAGTGAAATGATGGTGAGAGGCCATCTCAATTCCCCAAACCTAGAAAGTAACAAACACGTGACCCGACAAATCTTTCCTTTTGAAATCTGCAAAAAGGCTGAGCCCCACCACCCAAGAGATGACTCTTGAACTCCATGGAAGTCTTCCTCTTTGTTTGTTTCCATTTCAATTTCATGCTTGATAAAATGCACATTGCTTTCATACTGATGCTGCTACCAACTTGGGTGAAAAGTTCTGCACATCAGAGCATCAGATAGTAAACATTATAAATTGTGAGATTTTACAAGTATCCATTTTCATTACAAAAATATACTCAGCTCAAATTGGACCTGACTATTTAATTGAATTGCATATTACTAACCATATCACTTTGTTTCACTACTCAATCTATGAAAATCCTGGTAATTTAATTCATGATTATGCATGTACCTAAAAAAGGAAATTATTTAATAGTTTGGCAGGGTGTGATCATTGATACGCAAGCACTTGGAAATTGTACATGTGGCATACATTAATTCTAACTAAACTTTCCAAATTGTGGGAACCAATGTAGAAGATACGTCATCATCCATAAGCCAGATTGATGGAACAATTCCAACTTCTGGTTAATGGGCACTTATTTGTTGATTCAGACCATTGACTATTTTTCAGTTCGACCATCCATTAAATGTCCACCATTCGGCCAGTTAGGAAATCAAATCAGTGTATTTTTTGGTTTAAGAGCCATCTAAAATCCCACCCACTATTTGGACAATTTAATTAAAGCTACTATGTGCTACATGCGCAATTTCTTAGTGCCTGCATATCAACCATTATAGTATGCCAGAGTATCAAATTTTTTCTTAACAAAACCACAATTGCATTTGATGGTTGTTAACAATGTGGAATGCAAGTAATAAACTTGTTTCTTAAACTAAGCCACTGTTATTCTTGATCTTACTGATGAACAAGCATGGCTTCAATTACTGCAGAGCGGAAAATCTTGTTTGGGTGATATCATCTACCGTTACATAACATCTGACCAGTTTTCACCGGAATGCCTCCTTGATTGCTTAGACCTGTCATCCGAGCACCAAACTCTGGAAATAGCAAATAGGATCGAGGCTGCCATACATGTCTGGAACCTCAAGGACCAAAAGAAATTTCATCAGATGAAAGTACGGAAGCCATCATGGAGTGGGAAGGTGAAAGGTCTCGTCACTGATTCTGAGAGGAGCCATCTTCTAGCCCAACGGGCTGAGAGCCTCCTACACAGCTTGAGGCTTCGGTACCCTGGCCTCCCGCAGACTGTTTTGGACATGAACAAGATTCAATACAACAAGGTCTTTACTCACTGTCCTTTTCATTTGTATTCTTTTCTTCACACATCTTCCGTTATGAGGATATTGTGTCCTGATGCATCAGGACGTGTGGTCTCCTGATGCACCCCATCCAAACAAGTTGGGCCCATTGTTTGGTGATCGAACTGTTATCTGATGAGCCCTGCCATTGATTGGGGCATTCCTGATCGGAAGATCCTACCAATGGATTCCTCAGCTTTTTTTTTTTTCCTGGATTGTTGCTGAATTGTTTTCCTAACCATATGTTTGTGGACCACTGATCAAAGGGTTAGGAACTTCCAATCCGAGGAATTTTGGGGATGGCCCATCCTTGATAAATCACCAAAACATGGGTTTCACTTGTATGGACTTGATGTATTAGGACCTGATAATTTGTTGGTTTCCTTCAAATTGAAGCAAACCAGCTCCCATTTCAACAAAATTCAAAAGATAATGATCTATCCCATCGCAGGACGTGGGCCAGTCAATCCTTGAGAGCTACTCTAGGGTTACAGAGAGCTTGGCATTCAACATAATGGCAAGGATCGACGATCTGATCTATGTGGATGACGCAACCAAGCAATGTGCAGCAGCGGAGTCAGTTTCTCTGTTTGGTAGGGGAGGATTTTCTGGTCTTCCCGTACAGAAGAAGATTTCACCCAGCCCTTTCTCAATCCAAAACACACCTTACGCCTCACCATTTGCAACACCAACGTTGTGTTCTACCCCAATGGTCAGAAGCCCCAGGAAGGACAAAACTTCCCTTGTCAAGAGCAGTCTCTGCAGGCAGCAGGATGTGAAGTCTGAAAAACTGGTATTTTCGGACGCAGAGAAGTCCTGGTCATATGCTGGGAACCTAAGTGCAAGGAGAGACTCCGGAGATGCTCCTGAACGTGACTGACATAAGTTATCAATGACTGCAAGCAAATGCTGTATCCAGAGCTGGGCCTGTGATTCATAAGAGTCATGCAGTGAGTAGAAATCATGGCAGAGGCCCAGGCAGTTAGCTGTTAGGTTGGCGACTAGTGCTCCTGTATAGAAATGGAAATAAACATAGTTGAAAGTTTTGTTCTTGCTTTCCCATTGCTGGACAATGAGGTAATTGCTCTCTGATTTATTGGTATGTTCTGGTTCAATGATCCTTGAAATCCAGGTACTTCAGCCCGTCTTCATAAAACCGTATTTCAATTGGGTGATTTACATGAGCGGTGTTTTGAAATATGGTTCAATCCATTGATTGCAAGGGGCATGAGGAATGACTGGATTTCAATTTAAAGGCCTGTTTGGTTGCCACTTAGAAATGAGTTCCATTTCATTTTAGTTAATATCAGTCACTTGTTAGAGATAATGGTGGTTTTAAAGGGGAGTTATTTGATACTCTAGCTGTGTATGAAGTTTGATACCAGGGAACTCAAATTAAACCAGCTAAATTGTGGAACCCACTTTCTAAATATCAGATTTTTTGAACGATCCTAATCTCTGATTCTTAGACTTGTTTGTGAAATAAGACCATTGGATTTTATTTTATTTTATTTTTTGGAACCGTCCAATAAATGTCCATCAGCTAAGCATTATTTTTGGTTTGTATTACATCCAAGATTGTATCTAAAATGTGGACGGTTTAATTTGAATTAATTTTATGCCAAGTCTGCAATTTCCTAGTAATTTTTAAGTGCCAGTGTATCATCCATCACACGAGAGTATTTAGTCTTTCTATAATACACAATAACGATTAAATAAAATGAAATGAGCTCAGTTTCAAGTAGCAACCAAACAGGCCCTGAGCTTTGCTATCACATCTTTCTAAGTGCTTTGATCATAATCTGAAGGGATCTTTACTTGTAAGGGTGTTGCTCTCGGGCATTAGTGAGTGGGGCACGTCTGTTGTCTTCAAGACATCCGATTCCTCCAGTTGTGTCACCTTTATGTTCGAAGTGGATTGCGTGGTGTGTTGACGTGGTGAAGTTTTTAACCTCACCCTGATGAATGTGTTATATCCACGCTGTCCATCCATTTTGTGAGATCATTTTAGGGCTTGCGCCCAAAATGAGGCAGATCCAAACCTCAAGTGGACCACACCACAGAAAGCGGTGGGCACAATGAGGCCTATTGTTGAAACCTTCTTAGGGTCCACCGTGATGTATATTTGCCATACAACCTGTTTATAAGGTCACACAGACCTGGATCAAGGGAAAACATAAATATCAGCCTGATCCAAAACTTTTGTGGCTTCCGGTGAGTTTTCAATTGTTGGTGTTCAATCCTCACTACTTTCTATGGTGTGTTCCACTTGAGGTTTGGATCTGCCTCATTTTTTGAGCTCATTCCTTAAAATGATCTCACAAAATGGATGAATGTTATGAATATAACACATACATCATGGTGAGGCCCACAGAACTTTGCATCGTCAACATACCATTGAAGTCGGTGTGTGGCACACCACGCAATATGATTCCCCTTATGTTACACCCGGAATCCAAAAATCAGCCCAACGCGAACTCTGGTGAGCCACGGTTTGCAAGTGGAAGCCAGAACTGTATACCAGTCGAACCAAGTCAAGCTTGGCATGGCTCGGCTTGGCTCGGCCAGCAGCTAACCCCAGTTCGAACTTGGCAACCGAGCCTGACTGGCCAGCAGCTTGGGCCAGTTTGAGCCTTTGAGACATTTTCTCAAACACGTATAATGCATATTCAATCTCTCATATAATACAAAACACTAACAACACTACATGTATTTCATCAAACACTCAGCAAGTAACATAAACAACAAGATACGAGAGCAATTCTATAGTGTAAAGTTTTTTTTTTTTTTTCTTTCTTTTTAGTGAGTTATTTTTATCTTGTTCCACTGTAATTGGTAGAACTAGTTTATTCTTTCTTGATGATGCTGCTAAGCCGAGTTGAGTCGAGCTTAGGCAAGCTCGAACTCAGCTCGAAATTTTAACAAGCTCCAAAAACTAGCTCAACTGGGTGCGAATCCAATTTCAAGCGAAGGTGAGTCAAGCTTTTCCGAGTTGAGTCGAGCGAGCTGATCAAGTTAACTCAACTCGTGTACAGCTCTAGTGGAAGGCCACCGTGTTGTGCATATGAAATCCAGGCTCTTCATCTGCCCTAATAAGTGAAGGGCCAGGATTATGAGGCTATCCTGACGTTCTGATGGGTCCAGTGAGAACCAAGGGTGTGCGTCGGTAAAAAGCGATAAAGGATATGTTCCTATTCAATTCAGTCTCCGTTGGAAAAATACAGTAAAACTATGGAAACGCCAAATACTCGGAGATGGAAATGCTTGGGTTTAACACGCTTTGGATTCTAAAAAATACGCAAGCAGGAAACAAAAAAAAAAAAAAAAAAAAAACAGTTATATACGTATGTATGTGTATATATTTTAAAATGAGAAACTTTAATTAAGATAATTAAAATGCTTATATATTAAAGAATAATGTATGTAACTAGTTGACTGGCATTCTTTGCCTCTCTTAGATACTTTAGTTTCAAGTAATCCTCATATAAATTAATCCATTTTTATTATATAAAAAAACATCTTCCAATCAATTTTATCAATGGGTGGGGACTAACAATTTTTAAAATTTAAATTTAACTCAAAGGATTTTCTTAATAAAACATGTTTAATCCAATTTCCCATCTTTGGGATATTAGGAATTTGGAGAGTTTGATCAATTATGCATTTTTTTTTTTTTTAATATGGAGTTTTGGTAGCTAGGGTTGGATGTGATATTGTTTATGCTTGGGATCCGACAATTTAGATGATGCTACATGGCAGCAAAATTACAATAAGAGATCGAAGGAAGAATTTTTTGGCTGCCTCGATGGTCGAATGAGATTAGAATCCGTAGAGTCATGAGTATCCCAAAAAGGGTAAGCCCAACTAGCTACACCAAGGACACATGTGTCATGTATCCCATTTATATAGTAGAGCCAGCTAAACACTGTAGTGGCCTCATGATCGAGTGATGAGTTCGGCTGACACACCATCATGTCTCACATGGTTTCTATGGTTGAAAATATTTAAGGAGCGGAGTATTGCTTATGCTAAGTTGGGCCAATTTCACAATGGATTATTCACATTCGTGGTCAATTTCATGACGCATTATTCACATTCGTGTAGAGAAAACGGCGACTATTACTAATATGTGGCAGCATAAGAGAAACTCTTGTCCACGTAACAGGGGTAGGACATGTGTGCAACCAATGGCTAACTCATGATAAACTATCACATCATTGGGTCATCTGATAGGCCACAACTATCTTTAAGTCCAAACGGTTATCTCCACATTAACAGACAAGAGAAGTGGCTATGAAGATCTATTTATGCAACCATCATAGAATTCTATAAATAAGCGGAAGATCGAAGAGCTATATGCCATTGCCAACCCAACACATATTCAATCAAATGTATAGTGCAATGTTGCCTATCTTTTATATTTTATTTGAGTTTATCTTAGCATACAACAACTCGTCTACGCTGCTGCGCTGGATCAACTTTAGCATGAGAGCAGTGTAATCTTGTCTATCTATGTTGCCACAACTTTAGCATGAGAGTAGTGTAATCTTGTCTATCTATGTTGCTACGTTGAACTGACCGTTACTAGGAGTGGTGTAATCCCCTTCCATCTACGCCACTGGATTGAAAGGAAAATCCTTTTCTTTTCTTTTTCGTAGTGTAATTTCCTTCGTCTATGCCTAAGTCGTTGGACCCATGAAGACTTAGATATATGACCTCGCTATCTACGCCACAAACATTGAATTACCAAGGGATACTTTTATAAGTTGTTACTTTTATTTCAATTAATGCAATTGAATTCCTTCTACTCTTACATTATGCAAATCGAATTATCTTTGCTATCACAGTATGAAAAAATCATTTTAACTGAAAGGTAAAAAGAACTCATGAGAATAACAAACCCTCCCATTCGCAAATCAATTGATTGCACATACATGTTGCTGAATCGACAACCAAACTACTTCGGTTCTCGATGATTGACAACCTGCCTACAGTCTCACTGTCTATCTTGGTGTTTGGGGTTATAGGCATTCGGTTTGGATCGAGCTATAAAAGGCTTTGGCACGCCCAACACAATACACATGTACTAACGGCTGAATTTCGAGCCAAACACTTTTTTTTTAGCATGCCCGACGGGATCCGTGTGCAATGCTTGATCTGATTCTACATTGCGATAAGTAAAATATCCACAAGGCTTTCTATTATTCCTGATGACCAAGAGATGCCAAATCTATAAGAAGAAATTCATGTGCAGGTTGGACCTCAACTCCCTTGCTTATAAGAGTCGTTTCCTTTAAAAGCCAACTCATCTTTGTTGAGTAATACGTTTAAGAGCGTTACATGCATTTTGTATAACGTACATGCTAGCCTACAACAACTATCATAGTAGGGGATGATCTAAATAAGCAAGTATGACTTTAAGACGAGAAAGCAAGGCTTCAAGCCGAGAACCTTAATAAGCTTTTGAGCCTTTTGTTTAAACGGTTTTTAGACGTCTGACCTATTAATATGGTTCTTTACCCACCGAATCATCTTTAAGATTAGCCGATAACTCCTGAATCGAGGATTAATCGGTTTGACCAATATTAGTTTGAACAAAATTTACCACCACCCCCGACTGGTTTAAGAAGGATTAGTTATCATGGTTGCCTATACGACCAATATGACCAAGAGGTGCCAAACCATAGAGCCCTTGAGGGGCAATACGTCTTAGGAATCGAATAGCCTGGGGGTAGTCTCTTGCACCTCATGTTCCTCCTACAATTAACTCAGTTCCTCCGCTGGTTAGCCTGACCACTCAAGAACATCGCACTTGCTTATGTCCTTCAGATAGGTTGAAATGATTTAATCAATTTAATTCAAGAAGTTGTCGGCCATCAACAAGGCTGCCATATAAATAGACCGACTTATAGGAAGCCCTATTTGGAATTGATAAATCGGTACTATGAGTTGCTGAAAAGTTATTGTTTTCCTGAGTTCACTTTATTCTCAGGAGAATGTGGTCAGTTGACCATTGAGCATATTTGTTGCTTCACTATTCAATATGGTGAAGTTTCAAACCAAGATTTTCTAAAGCTCCACCTATTTGAAAATTCTCTTACTAGAATGGTCTTTACGTGGTATATTAATCTGCAACCTAATTCCATAAATATATTACTAAAAATGGAGAAGTTCAACACACAATTCTTCATAACTGATCCAGAGAACTTGGCTAATCACACACATGCACCACATTGCATGTGCCTTTGACATTGGAGTTGAGCACAGTGGGAGTGTTGCATGTGCGACCGTGAAATGATGTCGCAGAGGGAGTGTAGGCGAGGGCATACATCATTATCACATCTCATCCTTGCATTAACCAGAGTACTTAGGAATGCTTGTTGTACTGTTTTATCATTACTGCTTGATTGAATTGATAACATGTTAACCTTTGCTTTATAGCTCCACTGAGTTGATCACTCACCCCCACTCTGGGATAGTGTTTTAAAACACCAACCAAACTCTGTTGTAGTTTCAAGTGATGTCGAGGCTTACGAGGCGGAGCCTGACTTCTATGACGATGAAGAGGAGTTCTCCTATCTGCAACTCGCTGGCAGGTCTATGTAGACCTGGAGTTGCATCACTGGGGCTACAGGGAATTGGATTAGATGACATTACACTTTATCATTTTGTATATTTTAGAACTAAACATGTAATTATTTAACTTGGTAACATGTTCACACTCTGGAGACTTACAACAACTTATGTGTTTTATATATCTATCACAGTCTTCTGCTTGCGTAATCAAATTGTCTCTGAAGTATGATATGCTGATCTAGGGTAATCCTATTCATGTTTAATGCACTAATATGGACAATATTTAATCATCATTATCTATGTTGCATAAGTGATGCGTTGGAACTCGGGAGTCGACCTTCTGCTCGACCCTCGAAATTCGGGGCATTACAAAAGACCTTTTAATGGACTGATCTCCAATACATACAATCCTAGTTGGAGAAATCATCCAAATTTTAGTTGGAGAAATGGACAAACTGCTACTCCTCAAGGTTTCTTTAATCAAATTCCAAATCAAGGGAAACCTCAAGAGGATCCGGTTCAAAAACATATTCAAGACCAAGAGTTACTCAACCAGGAAATCAGATCGGCTTCGGGATCACTTAAGTCATCTATTCAAAGAATAGAGTAGCACTTAACGATTGGGGGAAAGGGGATGCTTCTTGCTCAACCTCTCCCCAATCCTAAACCGCAATATGAGATAAGTGATCCAAACTCTTCAAATCAGATGGAGCAAGCTAAATTTATTACCACTCTTAGGAGTGGGAAGACCATTGACAAAACCATTCCAGTTAGGGCTGAAAAGCCTAAGGAACTGGAAGAGGACAACAATGATGGATCTAGCCATGCTCCACAAGAATTAGAACTGGAACCTCAAGGGAAGCCAATTGTTCCATTTCCTTAATTGTTGGTTGCACCAAAACCTCTCTCTAACTCTCAGGATATTCTAGAGGTGTTGAAACAAGTGAATGTCAATATTCCTCTACTTGATGCGGTTAAACAAATACCTTCATATGCTAAATTCCTGAAAGACTTGTGTATGACCAAAAGACGGCAAAATATTCAAAAGAAAATCTTTTTGACTGAGAAAGTGAGTATCATCCTAAAGTAAGATGTGCCATAGAAATTCAAAGATCCTGGTAGCCCAACCATACCTTATGTAAGGAACTACCGAATTGAGCACGCACTTCTTGACTTAGGAGCGAGCGTAAATCTGATTCCCTACTCGGTGTACAAACAATTAGGCTTGGGTGAATTAAAACTCACCCTAACCACATTACAACTTGTTGATCGCTCGGTTCGTGTACCGAGAGGGATAATTAAGGATGTCTTTGTCCAGGTTGACAGATTCTACTAACATGTAGATTTTATCGTCTTGGATACTAAACTCATCAATACCATGAGCATTCAGATTCCCGACATTCTTGGTCACCCATTCCTTGCCACTTCAAATGCAATTATCAATTGCAGGAATAGAGTCATGAGTATGTATTTCAGGAATATAACATTGGAGCTAAATATCTTTTTCAATACAGGCAGACAGTTAGAGAATAATGATGATTTCCATGACATTAACATGATTGAATCTTTCGTGAAAGACAGAACACCTTTGACCTTATCCTCTGATCCTCTAAAGACATGCTTGGCCCACTCCCATGATTTTGATGATGACATGATTAAGGAGATGGGTACCATGCTTGATACTGCGTCGATCATTGAAGTTAATCGGTGGAGGACACAATTTGAAGAGTTTCCCCAAACCGATGTAGTGCTTCTACCGTCTAGACTCGAGGCACCGAAGCTTGACCTAAAACATTTGCCCTCTGATTTGAAATATGTCTATTTAGGTCAAAATGAGACATACCCAGTGGTGATTTCATCCCACCTTGAGCAAGAACATCAGAGTATGGTCATATCTACTCTCATTGAGCATGAGGGAGCCCTTGGATGGATGATTGCGGATCTCAAGGGAATTGACCATTCAATTTGTACTCACCGCATTTATCTCGAGGATAATACGAAGACCTCACGGCAATCACAATGTAGACTAAATCTAAACATGAAGGAAGTGGTTAAGGCCGAGGTTCTTAAACTATTGGATGCGGGTATCATATACCTTATATCCGATAGTCAATGGGTGAGTCTAACTCAGGTGGTTCCCAAGAAGTCTGGAATCACCATCGTAGCCAATGCCAATAATTAACTCGTGCCAACTAGAGTTACTACTGGTTGGAGAATGTGCATTGACTATAGGAAATTAAATACCGTCACGAGGAAGGACCACTTTCCTTTGCTCTTCAGTGATCAAATTTTGGAAAGGTTAGCAGGTCATTCTTATTACTGTTTTCTTAACGGGTATTCGGGCTACAACCAGAAAGAGATAGCCCTTGAAGATCAGGAAAACACCACATTTACATGTCCTTACAGCACCTTTGTTTACCAAAGGATGTCATTCGGACTATGTAATGCCCCTGCCACTTTTCAGCGATGCATGATGAGTATTTTTTTATATGGTGGGGCAATATCTAGAGGTCTTCATGGATGACTTCTCTGTCTTCGGTCCATCTTTCAGTGATTGCTTAAAGAATCTTAAATGTGTGCTGAAAAGATGTGAAGAAAAGAATTTGGTACTCAATTGGGAGAAGTGTCATTTCATGGTTCGTAAGGGAATTGTCCTTGGACATATCATCTCGTCCAAAAGAATCGAGGTAGATAAGGCAAAAATTGATCTTATCTCCAACCTACCTCCACCTAAGAACATACGAGACGTGCGATCTCTCTTAGGACACACTGGTTTTTACAGGAGATTCATAAAGGACTTTAGTCTCCTCTCTCATCCTTTATGTAATCTACTTCAAAAGGATGCACCATACGAGTGGATTGAGCAATGCCAGGAAGCTTCGTGTTAACCACTGCACCTATCATGCAGCCACCCAACTGGAGTCTTTCTTTTAAACTTATGTGCGATGTATCTGATTATGCTCTTGGGGCAGTTTTAGGCTAGAGAAAAGAAAAGAAGTCCTACGTTATCCATTACGCAAGTAGAACTCTAAATCCTACACAAGTGAATTACTCGACTACAGAAAAAGAACTCTTGGCTGTAGTGTTCGCTTTGGACAAATTTAGATCCAACCTGATTGGATCCAAGATTGTCATATACACCGATCATGCGGCGCTCAAGTATCTTCTTTCTAAGAATGATGCTAAGCCCCGCCTGATAGGATGGATCCTCTTACTCCAAGAATTTGACTTAGAAATAAAGGATAAAAAAGGAGTAGAGAACATAGTGGCTGACCATCTTTCCTGCCTTGATCTCCTTAATTCCCCTGAGACGACACATATCAATGACATGTTCCCTAACGAACAATTGTTCAAAGTCTCTCATTCACCTTGGTTTGCTGATATTGCTAATTATCTTGTCATAGGTTTCACGCCGACACATTGGACTGCGCAAGATAAGAAGAAAATTTTCACCGAGGTTCGTAGATTCTTCTGAGATGATCCGTATTTGTTTAAATATTACCCAGACCAAATCTTAAGGAAATGTGTGGCAGACGATGAACATCAAAGTGTCATCTCCTTCTGTCACTCATAGGCCCGTGGTGGGCACTTTTCTGCTAAAAAGACCACGGCCAAGATTCTGCAGTGTGACTTTTACTAGCCCACTATATTCAGGGACACTCATGAGTTTTGTAAAACTTGTGAGCGTTGTCAGAAATTGGGAACATTGTCCTATCGAAATATGATGCCCTTGAACCCTATTCTTATCATAGAAGCATTTGATTGCTGGGGCATCAATTTCAAGGGACCATTCCCTCAATCCTATGTAAATCTATATATTTTGCTCGCCATTGACTATATCACTAAATGGGTCGAAGCGATTCCATGCCGGAACAATGACCATCGAATGGTCATTAAGTTTTTAAAAGAGAACATTATTTCCCGGTTTGGAATGCCTCGAGCCATCATTAGTGATGGGGGCTCACATTTTTGTAATAGACCATTCAAGAATTTAATGAAAAAATATGGTATCTCTCATAAAGTGAGCACTCCATACCACTCACAAACAAGTGGGCAAGCTGAGATTTCCAATAGGGAGATCAAACACATCTTGGAAAAGATGGTTAACCCTGACCGTAAGGATTGGTCAATCCGATTGACCAATGGTTTATGGGGCTTACCATACTGCATTTGAAACCCTATTGGAATGTCTCCCTTTAGACTTGTCTATGGGAAGGCTTGCTACTTGCCTGTGGAATTGGAATATAGAGTCTATTAGGCAATCAAAAATTTGAACTTCAATTTGGACAATGCTGGCTCACTACGCAAACTTCAGTTAAATGAACTCGAAGAAATCCGAAATGATGCGTATGAGAACTCGAGAATTTACAAGGACATGATGAAGGCATTTCATGACTAACACATTCTTCAGAAATCATTCACGCTAGGTCAAAAAGTCCTTTTATATAATTCTCAATTACATCTCTTCCCGGGTAAGCTCCGATCTCGTTAGACTGACCCTTTCACTGTTATTAATGTTTATCCTCAAGGGGTTGTCGAGATTCAAAATCCAGACAATGGCAATGAGTTTAAAGTGAATGGACATCGATTAAAGCCATTTGTCGAGAAATTTGATTCAAAGGACATGTCCATACCTCTGACAGATCCTGTATACCAGGATTGATCTCCTGGTTTGACGAAGGTATAGGTAGGTTTACTGCTTTCATAGGACTAGTGTAGTTTACTTTTTGTTGTTCTAGGATAGTCGGCTTTATGCCGTTAGTATAGTTTGCTTTCTAGTTATTATAGGATAGTTTGTTTTTGTGGTTTCACTCTTGTGCTGACCCACCTTCACGCTGAGATCTCTTTGGAAAAGCCGTTCAATTTCTTTCATCAGGTACTATCTTTCCATCACTTCTCCTTTACTTTCGTTGTCTCATGTGCATTACATGCTTATATCTTTTACATTGCGGATAATGTAGATTTTCGGTTGGGGGTGGGAGATTAGGTTACCTAATTAGTATTTTCTCAGTCTTAAGCAAAAAAAATTATGAATTTTTTTTTAAATTTTCTGGAGATTTTGTGAATTCGAGTGATTTTGAAGGATATTCTTGATTTAAGAAGTATAAGATACGTAATGTTGGTGATTTATGATTCTTAGATTCAGTTACCTGTTAGATTTTACAGTTAAGTTTGAATTATTAATCCATGATTAGAAGATTTAAACATTAATTGAGTCATGATTTCACATGTCACATCTAGCTTACACATTAAGGTCTCAGTTCGATATTGAATTGTTAACTTGGTAATCATTCAGCTTGGAAGGAACTAGCCTGGGGAATTTGTCCTTCATGTCCATAGAAAAAAAGAAGAAGAATATGTAGCTGAAAAACAGTTGTCGTAAAAAATGGCTACCTGTTAAAGATCTTTAAAAGGTTGACACAATGTGAAGCCATCAATGAAAAAAATCAAAAGCTGGAAGAATAAAAAGGCTGAACTGTAAGGAAAGTTTTGGTTATCCGGAATGCTCTTGTTGGTTACCAATGATATCATGAAAATTGAGAATTGGACCTTTAATTGTGACAAGTCAGGGTTCCACTATACACCGATGAAACTCAATGTTTAAAATTTTTCTAATTAATGGATTACTACCTTGAATTTGACCATGAAGTTTACCGTGCGCTTGAGTTTAGGAGAAGCAAATGCCCAACATTGTTGTATCTTGGAATTCCAGTATCTAGTGTGTTTTTCAAAAATCACTCGAGTTAATAGAAATTGTGATGTAATTCTCAAATTATTTTTCGCATACTTTGCTCGGGACTAGCAAAATTTGGTTGGGGATTGTGTTGAGGGTCAAATATTCATATTAGACCTCAGTTATTACTTGGTTTTACGTACATGATAATGCTTCATATTTTTGTTGCAAGGTGAATTTAAGAAGCTTAGACTGAAAAAGGTGCTAAAGGCATGGATTTGATGCTCAAGAATCATTAAGGCAAGGGACGGATCTTAGGGGATCGAAATTGAAAAATTCACACGCCAAAGATCCATGAAAACCAAGCGATTAATGATAAAGAATCCTGAAAATCATCCTCAATGCAAGATCACAGGGTTCTTACCATCCGTTTGGTTCGAAACTTTATATCTAGCCTGAGGACCCTAAATTAATCGTACACGTCGAAATTTAGCCCTTGGATCTTTGTGGAAGTAGCCCAACGGACAGATCAGCCACTAAATCACTGATTTCGGGCCCACCTGATATCTGGATATGCTTCAATTTTGGTCTCAACCCCTTAAATTGGATGGAGGAGAGGATGAACGGAGCAGATTTCTCATAAACATCACAGTGGACCCCACCTGGGGATGTGCATGTGCACAGCAAGTGCATGCATGCATGCAACGCACTGGACCAAGACCTTGGTCAAAAGTCAGTTGACCCGACTGTTTACGCACCTAGCGGGCGTTCGTCCACTGGGGTGTGTAGTGACCCACCACCATGGACCATCTCGTCGATCCGAACCGTTCATTGATCCAGGGCATGGGGCTGATCGTACCTATGTTCACTTTTTGCTCCCATGCACGTGTACACACGAAGATCACCGTCAAATGCAAGATGAACGGTGGGAAGATTTGATACTGTGGGTCACACCAAATCCGAGCAAAAATGTCCATTTTCGACTGGTTTTTTGAGGAGAATTCAATGAACGGGGTGGATTTCTCCGAAAACATCATTGTGGGGCCCACCGAGCATCTCGGCGCAAGAAATTTCGCAGTAACGCACGACCAAGAAAACCGGAACTTCCGAGACATTGTACATGCACAGAAGAGAGAGAGGGTGGCCACGACCCTAGCCATGACGTCAGATCAGGTTTTTCGGTGCCCCTTTTGCTAAAAACTCCATCCAAACGCAAGGTGTTTGTGTTTTTACTGCGCACACACGGTTGCTATGTAAGCTGCACTCCACCACCCTCAGCTAGCCGACCGACTGTAACAACCCGAATCTTCAAGACCCGAGTACATGACCCGTTTCCCAAAAGCCCGAGTGTTAACCTTAAAGGATGGTCAAATATATTTTTTCTTCTTTTATCAAAGTAAGCAGATGAGCGTATAATGGACAAGTAAGCATAAAGAAAATTTTCATTATCATTTAGAATATACAAGAGAGTGCCCATAATGACTTATACAAACCAATGTCTCCATTCTTACGAATATAAAATGAAATAACGTTACATGAGAAACAAAGTAAATTTGCAACAATCTTGAGCTATGAAATCTTGTAATATCCCTTAACAAATATAATCAGGCACCCTTGTCAACTATAGCTTGCTCCTCACCAATATGAATGTGAACATCATCAGAGCCACCTGTGCTACCTGTACATTTATATATTTGATGGATGAGTGGCCAATTCAGTGTGAACTCCCCTCAAGATTACACACTGCCGCATTAGGTAAGAAATAGTATAAAACATCCAGACAATTAAAACAGAGTAGACGCAGTCTTATTATATGCATGGATGTGTGAATGCAATCATTATCCTGGGTAAAATATCCAGACAGCATAGGGGTCGTCACCCATGCAGTCATCGACTCAGGTAAGACATCCAGACGGTCTGTGCCTCGGGTAAAACATCCAGACAGGCAAATATGTACGATAACAACAAATGGTGGTTGGTGCCTCGGGTAAGATATCCAGACAGGCAAATCTGTATGTTACGTATGACAGCAATGTACGATAACAACAGATGATGGTTGATGCCTCGGGTAAGACATCCAGATAGGCGAATTTGTATGTTACGTATGACAGCAATAAATGCTGGTCTGTGCTATGCATGCATGATTATCCATCCTGTTATTAGTCCAATTGCAACCAGCCAATTTAAATAAGCTCACGGTTACTACGGGGAGTACATGGCCCAACGTAGGCGGACGGCTCGAGCATAGTGTCTCATTCCACCATCCCCGGCCCATGAGGCTACCATCTTAGGATGTTTAATGGAAACCCGTCGACTAGTGGCCAATCATATTACAGTATATGGGGCTTACTATAGCATGATTGCACAGTATAAAATATCTAACCCATATAGGGAAAATACTAGAACAAAGCCACATAGGGTGATATCAAAGTAGACCACATAGGGCAAGTATCAGAATCATGCGATAAAAGGCCATTCTTGAAAACCATTGGACACAACAACACTGGATGATAAGCCCACACCAATGATTCATCTAGACCACCACTCAATAACCACCAAGTCTAAGGTCCATTAGGATCATAACTAGTCAAGTTACATCCCAAGTATGGGTGTACATTCATATGTGGGAATTTTTCACTAATGTACCAGTTTAAGTTCCATACACAGTCCACAAGAGAAAATCCACAAGCATGAACAATTATACAGGATAATCATAAAGCATGTAATACAACAATTCAATTTCCACTAGCTAACACATGTGATTAAAAAGGGAGATATCAATTATGAATTTGAATAAAAACTATAACTTAAGCTAATGAAAAGATGGAAAGCTCAAGGGGAAGAATCATCACCTTATACTTTGAATCGCCTTCTAGTGTCGCTAAGTGCTTGCGCCCTTAGAATTGTATCCTACCACAAATCATGAACTTGTATAATTACGTCCAAGTTCTAATCGCTACTTAGGGTTTAAGTTCATCGCCTAGTGTTATCTATCTTAGGGTTTTATTCTAGAGCTTAGTCATAGACTTATATTTTTAGGATTTGAACCCTAGTTGGTGTGCAGTTAATCTTAATGTTAATTTAGTAATTACAAAGTATTTATTAACATTGGTGTTATATTTTGTATTAGCTAATATTTTAATAATGATGGTGCACAAGTCCATAAATATACCGATATTATCTATTATTCTTATAATGACTAATAATCTCCTAAATGATGCAAGTAATAATAATAAGATAATATAACAATGATTAACACTAAGAATCATATTAACAAGGATTAGTCCCACAAGAAGGACAATGCTGTTTCCTAAGTCATAACTACCTATAATGAACCTATTCTTGATGATGGATACTATGATCCACCATGAATCATGAATTTCGACAATCAGGCCCAAGCCTAACGCACCATCTACGTTTAGGGTATTGGCTTAGAGTTTAGACCACTTAGGTCTAGGATTTAAGCGTTACTCAGTGCACATTTGACCATAATGTTAATACTATTAATAGATTTCATGGTGACCCTAAACATTAAGGATATGTTGCATTAATAATCATTGTGATGAAAATAACTAGTATGCTCTTAATATTTAAGGATGATGAAATGCAACACTAACATTTAACAATCGTAATATGTTTGTAATAACTAGCATTAGTATAGGTAGTTTATTAATGGTAAATCGTGCTCAATATTAATAATCTTATTAATGATAATAACAATAACATTGATAATTATAATCAAAAATTTTCAATATGGATGGAGAAGGTGGACTCACCATGGTTGACTCAGGGGTTCAACTCGGCTTCAATCTGAACCGACGACCCACTTCGCAAATCAGCTCAGCTCAACTGAGTTGACCCAACTCACTGATTCAACAAGTCAACTTAGCCCAGCCAACTCAGTGCTTCCAAGCACCACCATTCCTCTCTCTATTCTCTTCCTCAATCCCTTCCTTTCCTCCTTCCCTCTGAACTCTCTCCCTTTGGCCAACAGTAGCAGGACCGAACCCAGCCCAAACTTGACTGGGCCGAGTCAGCAACTCGATGGGTTGGGTTGCATCATCGTGTAACTGCACCACACGCACCCTCCCATTCTCTGATTCTCTCTTCTTTCTTCTCTCATTTTCTTCTCCTATTTCTTCCTTCTCTGTTGCTCTCCCTATCTTCTTTTCTCTCTCTCTTACTCGTCAGGGTTTGATGCAAACTCGGCCAACAGGGTGACCTGGGTCGTGGCTCTGTTTGGGTCAGGCCGGTGCTACACAACGGCAGCCGACTGCCTCTCCTTCAGCCTCTCTCTCTCTCTCTCTCTCTCTCTCTCTCTCTCTCTCTCTCTCTCTCTCTCTCTCTCTCTCTCTCCTTCTTTCTTTCTTGTTCTCCTTTTCTCGCTGGACTCCTAGGCCAGCTCCGAACACGTCAGGGCCAGGGCAATCGAGTCGATAAGCTCAGACAGGCCCCAAACCGAGTCCCAACTCGCCTGCAATGGCAATGCTGCAGCCACAACCCCCTACGCTTTTCTCTTTTCTTCTCTTCCTCCTCCTACATCAGACTCTTCTTCCTCTTCCCTCCAACTGGGAACGTCTAACAATGAATGTCCGGGTCTGATTCAAGCTCGGTCGAGCTGAGTCGCGCTGGTGCGACAACAGCACCATCTCCGCCGCTGCCTCCTCTATCTCCTTCATTTTCTTCTTTCTTCCTTCTTCCTTTTCATCCTTTTTCTCCTGCATAGCTTGCTGTAGAGATGACCCACCTTATTAATAAAACTGATCTGAGGTTTAAAGGTTGTAACAGGGCTAGTGGTTGTTCTTCTTGACGAGGAAGATGACACAGCGTCAATGGCAGATTCAAAGGATGGCCACCTTCTTTTGAAACGTTGATGCTGCAGGGTCTAGACCTTCCATGTGATGCTGGTAGGAGCAAGAAAACGGAGCTCCAGGTTCATTTTCATGGTGGGTTCGAAGGTAGAAGAAAAACGGTCGTTTTCAAACCGCCGCAAGAATGGAAGGGAAACATGTTGTTGCTGTTCGATCCCCAGCTCTTTTATTCCCTTACCCTAATGTCCAAGGACTGTTGGATGAGAGATGGTCAAACCAGATTCGATCTGGTAGAAACAATACCCCAAACGGTGGGTAGAAACCAAAACCGGATACGGTTTTGTTTGGAAAATCCTAAGTAGATGGATGGCTGAGATGCTTTGCATCTAACGGCTACAAATGAAGGAGAGTAACGCACTTGGATTGCCCGTTTGGCAACAGCAGGATAAGGTTTCCATTTTTGGAAAAATCTACACTCATACGGTTCCGTTGAGCCCATCATTGTGTCCTCACTCGCGTGTGTTTCCGTGTGAAACAATAGAGGTTTTAGCAGGTCGAGGCCCCTCCAATAGATGGACGGTTTGGATTATGAAAATGAGTAGTGGAGGTGGGCCACCGTTTAAGGAAACGGACGGCTGTTCGTCCCCTGACGGAAACCAAAGAAAGAGAGAGAGATCTCTCTTGTTTTAGAAGCTACGGGTCAGAGGCGTCTGACTAGCCTCTCCAAATCCCACCTATGGTGCACACGCAACAATTGTGCAGGGTCCACCGTGATGTTTGTGGGAAATCCACACCGTCCATTCTTCTTAGAAGCATCAGTCAGGTCTTTTGACCCAAAAATAAATAGATCTAAGGTCTAGGTGGGGCCCACAACTTGATTTAGTTCATGGTGGTGGGTTTCTCGTCAATCTAGTGGTCGAATGATTCCGAAGTTGGACGTCAACGGTTAAAAGACCCTAGTGGGCCATATACAAGTCTTTTATCATATATCGCTAGCTTAAATACTAATATTAACATAGATTTTATTATTATGATACATTACTTATAATTATAATGATTTAAAACATTATACACACATATAAAAATATAATCTTAATACTAACATACTACTATATACCTGCTACTGATCACCTATCTATTAATCTATAGTTCAATTATATATTGTAGAATTATTATTTCTCATGTTTATTTAATATAACATTATTTTCATAATATTTCATATACATTAATTACATACATGTCACTCTATTACGATACATTTTCATATATTATTTATTGTATATAAATTATCAAAATACATCCATAACCTTTTAATCCATGTTTGTGTAAAATTTATAATCTAATGCATAGATAAAATAATACACTTAGTATATATATTATTTGACTACTGGGTTGTTTGATGTGTAGATAGGGATTACCTTCGACGGTCAGGTTCAAACTAGAATACACGTGAATGTTCACTAAGCTAGGTTCGCATCCTACCAAGTCAGTTTATATAGTAGCACTCGAGTACGGAAAAAGTACGGGGTGTTACACCGACTCTCTTTGGCTATAAAAGAGAGAGAGGCAGAGACATAAGATTCATCATGGGACGTGTGGAGCACGAGAGAGAGTGAGAGAGAAGAGGACGTGCGACTGGCTCTTGGCTGGGCAGTTTTCTTCCTTTTCATTGCTTTGTTTATGTTTTTCCTTTAAGAGTTTAGTTTCATCATGTTGATGATGGGCTAAACCTCTTAGCTAGGGCTAAGAGGTGAAGCTTGTAGCGTGATAGGGTGTTTTCTATGCTTGGTTTCATGTTAAGATGAACTCTCTTTTGATTCTGGTTTGATTATAAGAAATACTTTTAGTTTTTAATGGTTTGTTGTGACTTAAATTACAATAGATTTGCGATGGCTTTGAGTATGTTCTTTTCATTATATGGATTGTGAACTTGAGAATCTTGTTGTTCACCATCATCTCCTGGACATGGTTGGATGATGGAACCCTTCCTAACGTTCATAACTCTCTTAGATTGGTTGTGGATTGGTTAAATTTTGTTGTTTACTTTGTCTCATGGGCATGGTTTTGTGATGGAATCAATTCTAATTCTCATACCTATCATCCTATTGAAAACTAGATCAATGGAAGTTCATATTTATGTTTTAATGAATTATCTTCCAGTTGGATGAAGATGGGACTCTGATTCTAATTTTGTTTATGAATCAAGCCTACACTTCCCTGATTGTTACAAGTGGATCCTTGGCACCTTAGTTTCCCACCTTTGAATTTTACAAGTTTTAGTTCAGTAATTCACAACTATTCTCTTAAAATTTCTTGATTTAGATTACATCTTCGTCTAGTTCTTGTTCTAGTTACTTTTAGAATACGTACAAGGTTCAATCCCCGTGGATTCAACCTCGGTTTTACCAAGATTATTACTACATCGCGACCCTATACTTGGGGTGGTGAACATATACTACCAACCTCTTTGCTTAATAAGCTTGGAAAAACTTAAAGCAATCTGATTGTGACCGAGTAACGGTTAACAATTTTGCTAATGGTATCACTAATACTCGCAAGGTTTTGCCCATCGACCTATTAGTTAAAAACATTAGAGGTTTGTCAACTTTTTGTGGTAGACTCTAAAAGTTACAATTAGAGCTGGACATGAACCAAGCTAACTTAGTTAACTTGCTCGGTTTGACTTGAAAAAACTTTACTCGGCTTGTCTCAAAACTAGTTTCGGGACGAGTCAGGCTAAATATTTGAGCTCGAAAAAATTTCGAGATGAGTTCGAGCTGGCCCAAGCTCAACTCGACTCAAATTGGTCCATAACTCGAGCTCGGCTCGGCTCAGTTAGTTGATAAAAATATCAACTTAAAAAAACCCTACCTTTCACTTATTACTCAGCCGACCGAGCGAACCACAACCCTTTTTTCCTTCTTCTCTCTCTCTCTCTCTCTCTCTCTCTCTCTCTCTCGTCTCTCTCTCTCTCTCTCTCTCTCTCTCTCTTGCCCAAGCGGCAGAGCCACTCGTCCGACTCTCCCGTCTCTTTCATGCTCTGCTCGCTACCTTCGTAGAGTTGGAAGGGTTACCGGACAAGGGTGTTACAGTGCCACAGGATGATCATGCACGGGAGCATTATGAGGCAGAGCCATAGACACTGGTTGTGAGAAGGTATACTCGGGAAAGGAGACCCACGGTCCGATACTCACCTTCCTTACATTATCTACTGCTGACAGATAATGGTGAACTAGAGTGTTTTGAAGAGGCATTACAGTCAGATACACGGGTTAAGTGGGAGCAGGCCATGGATGATGAGATGAACTCTCTTGAGTCTAATCGTACATGGGAGTTAGTCACTCTACCCAAGGGAAAGAAAACTCTTCATAACAAGTGGGTTTACAAACTGAAGGAGGAGCACAATGGTTCGAAACGGTACAAGGCCAGATTGTTTGTGAAAGGGTTCCAACAAAAGGCAGGTATTGATTTTACTAAAATATTTTCACCGGTAGTGAAAATGTCTACAATTCACATGGTCTTGAGTATAGTGGCTACAGAGGACTTACATCTAGAGCAGTTGGATGTTAAGACAACCTTTCTTCATGGGGACCTTGAAGAATATATATATATATATATATGTGTGTGTGTGTGTGTGTGTGTGTGTGTGTGTGTGTGTGTGTGTGCATCAGCCGACAGGATACGTAGCACCAGAAAAGGAGAACAAGGTGTGTAGACTGAAGAAGAGTCTATATGGCCTGAAGCAGGCCCCGAGGCAGTGATACAAGAAGTTAGACAGTTTCATGTTAGGAAACAGTTTAGGAGATGTCATGTAGACCACTGTTGCTATTTGAAGAAGTTTGATACGTCGTACATCATCGTTCTTCTTTATGTTGATGATATGCTTATGACCGGTTCAAGCATGAAGGACATCTCAGATCTCAAAAGACAACTGTCTAAAGAATTTGCCATGAAGGATTTAGAAGCTGTAAAACAAATCCTAGGCATGAGGATAAAGCGTGACAGGGAAAATAAGAAATTAGTTTTGTCACAGGTAGAGTACATAGCCAAGGTACTTGATCGATTCAATATGGGAGGTGCTAAGCTGGTTAGCACTCCATTAATCAACCACTTCAAGCTATCTAAGGAGCAAGGTGCAAAGACGCAGGAGGAACGGGACTACATGGCTAAAGTCCCATACGCATCAGCTATTGGGAGTCTCATGTATGTTATGGTGAGCACGAGGCCAGACATTGCTCAAGCAGTGGGAGTTGTTAGCAGGTTCATGAACAACCCTAGGAAGGAACATTGGGAAGCTGTGAAGTGGATCCTCGGATACCTGGTAGGTACTGTGGATATAGCGCTGTGCTATGGTGAATCAGAAATCAAGCTACATGGCTATGTAGATTCAAACTTGGCATGAGATATCGACAGCAGAAGAAGCACTACAGGTTATGTCTTTACTCTGGGTAGTGCTGCAGTTAGTTGGGTCTCTCATTTACAGAAAATAGTATCTATCAGTACGATGGAAGCAGAATATGTTGCATCTATAGAATCGTGCAAGAAGATGGTGTGGATGCAAGTTTTCATGGAAGAGTTGGGTAAGAAGCAAGCAGATTGCAAGCTGTACAGTGACAGTTAGAGTACAATACACTTGGCTAAGAATTTAGCCTTTCATTCAAGGACCAAGCATATTGCCATACGTTTGTTACTGGAAGATATCAGATATCATTTCATATGTTTGTTACAGTGACATCAGATATCATTTCATACGTTTGTTACAGTGACATCAGATATCATTTCATACGTTTATTACAGTGATATCAGATATCATTTCATACGTTTGTTACTGGAAGATGGATCGATTGCTCTAGAGAAGATTCATACAAGTGAGAATCCTGCAGATAGGCTAACCAAGGCGGTCACACGGGAGAAGTTGAAGCTCTGTTCACACGGGAGAAGTTGAAGCTCTGTTCACACTGGAGAAGTTGAAGCTCTGTTAAGAAGTTGAAGCTCTGTTCACACGGGAGAAGTTGAAGCTTTGATTGGTCCTCAGGCTTAAAGACGGGGAGATTACAAGTGAGAATCTTGCAGATAGGCTGACAAAGATTACACGGGCGAAGTGCACTCCAGATGAAGAAGACAAAAGTTTATGACAATGTGTCTCCAAGTGAGAGATTGTTGAGATGTGGAGCCACATCTGGACGGCCGCTCGACCAATCGAGTGTCGTGCTCGACCGGTTGAGTGGCCCATTCGACCAGTCGTGTACTGGCTCGACTCAAAGTCCAGCAAGCATCGGTTTTTTAGTTCCGCGGTACTCGACCGGTCGAGGCCCATGATCGACCAGTCGAGCACCCTGCTCGACCAGTCGAGGTTACGCAGATTCATTTCTAAATTTGATGCAGACTGCGGATTTTTGAGTCGATTTTCGCAGGGGTGTAAAAGGGGAATTGCCTAAACTATAAATAGGGGTCCATAGGGCTTTTCTAGGTATAATGAGAGTTATTCCAAGGTGTGAGCAAAAGATTTTCTCTGTACTTCTAAGGGAGAGGTTAGTATATTGTCTTGTAATCTTTGTTTTTCTTCATAGTGGAAGTTTGCATCCGTAGTTTTTTACTCTTGTTGGGGTTTTTCCACGTATATCTTATCTTGTGGTTTGTTTGGAATGCTTTGATTCCTCTTCTAGTTTATATTTCTTCTTGTTTATCATTTGTGGGTGAGACCGGAGATTGGATCTCGGTTCACTGCATTGTTGGCGTGTTGCACAACACTTACCTCACGGTATGTCCTTATGATTGATAGAATTTCCTCCAAATGTTGCAAGACAGATTGCAAATTAGGGTCTACAACAATGAGATTTCTGAGATTAACAAGGAGTGGTCGAACTTTCGATAGTCGGTCAAAAGATATGGGAGTAGATGAAGAGGCCCAGAAGATGAAAGAGTTGAATGGAGAGGAATACCTTATATAGAAAAAGAACTATCATGCCTGCATTAAATGCAACATCATGGCAATAAATATCTGTTGAAGTAGAGATAGTGCAAGCGTACGACAAGTCAATGAGACTATGCTACGTGGATCTGTCGATTCACCTCCTTGAGTGAGAGATCTGTCACTTTGCTGTGAATGCAGACTATGGATTAACCAAACACTGCCACATGGAGATATCATAATGATTTTTCATAAAATACGACCACATTTTTTCATTTATTGGTCAAATGCGAAAAGACGTGGGGGCATTATTATGCTTGATTTGACCACTTCAAATCCAATGACTCAAATGATGCCACGTGAAAGCAAAATCTCGATAAGAGAGAAAATGAAGATTTTTTGGCTACTTTAACAGCTGAACGAGATTAGAATCCATAAAGTCATGAGTAGCCCAAAGGGGGTAAGCCCAATTGACTATAGCAAGGACACATGTGTCGCGTATCCCATTCACGTCGCAAATCCAGCTAACCACCATGATGGCCTCATGACCGAAGTTGGGTATTAAACAAAACACAGTTACACCGACTAATGCGTTGGCTGACACACCATTGCTTCTCGCATGGTCTCTATGACCGGAAATATTTAAGGAGTGGAGTAATGAATACACAAAGTTGGTATAATCTCACAATGCATTATTCAGGTCTGTGTAAATAAAATAAAATTAAAAAATTGTATTATTACCAATCATGGTAGCATTAAAAAAAATTCTCATCCACATAATAAGGGTAGGATGTAAAGCGCAACCAATGGTCAACCCATGACAAACAACCAGCATAGGTGATGTCATCTGATAGACCACGATTACCTTTTAATCTAGATGGTTATCTTTACATCAACAAACATGAGAAATGGCTACGAAAATCTCTTTATGCAACCATCTTAGAATTCTATAAATAGGAGGAATATTGAATAGCTTTGGGCCCTCGCCAACCCAACACATCGGATCAATCTGCAATGCAATGCTACCTATCTTTTACCTTTTATCTGAGATTATCTTAGTTTACGGTAACCCATCTACACTGCTATGCTGGACCAACTTTAACATAAGAGTAGTGTAATCTCGTCTATTTACGTTACTACATTGGACCAACCTAGACTGGGAGTAATGCAATTCCCTTCCATCTATGCCAAGCACTGGATCGCAATAAAGACCTTTCTCTTCTCTTTTCAGTAGTGTAATTTCCTTAGTATGCACTAGAGTCGTTGGACCAAGGAAAATTTAGATCTAACGCATCTTTATCTATGTCACAGATATTGGGTCGTCAATGTATACAAAAAAAATTCTTTCAACTGAAAAAAAAAAAAAGAAACTCATTAAAAGGATGAACCATCCCCTTCGTTAAATCACTTGATTACGCATACAAATGGTTGAATAGATGGCCGAACTATTTCAGTTCTTGGTCATAAATGACTACCCATGGTTTCTCTGTCTATCTCGAGGCTTGGGATCATTGGCATTTGATTTAGATCGAGCTGTAAAAGGCTCAGGCATACCTACCAATGACCAAATTTCAAGCCAAACAAATGCCCTGCATCTGCCCAGTTCCACAGGTGCACCTCAAAATCCTCGAATTGCATGTCTCATTTATTAGAGAACACTCGTTAGGTTCGTCGTCATCATCATCTTCACGTTGATATTATAATAATAATAATAATAATAATAATATTATTATTATTATTATTATTATTATTATTTTATTGGCATTAATATTGTGCAGATTATATTCTTGACCATTGGTGTTGCATCTGTGGATGTACTATGCGTGCTATCAACATTTCCAATGGTTACTGCACTGTATACTTATCTTCTTAGCCGTTTATTTGAAGGCCGCAAATTGAATAGTTAAGATTGTCATATTGAAAACTTTTGGATTATGTGTACTATAGTGTTAGGTTGCACTAGACCCGTGGTCAGGATGGGCTCCAATTATTTTTTTATTTAAAAAAAAGAAAAAAGAAAAAAAGGAAGAAGAGATTATACCGCAAGGCCTTGGTGTCGCACGTCCTATAATGAAGTCTTGCGTGAGGTACTGATGACAGATTTTAGTGTTCCAATAGCTCGCCTATTTAGCTGACAAAAAACTGTTAATGGGCTGGGCAAGCCGATACGCTTTTGGCCCTGGCCCACACAGGGATACACGACCATGGTCCAAGCAGAGAGAGAGAGAGAGAGAGAGAGAGAGAGAGAGAGAGAGAGAGAGAGAGAGAGAGAGAGAGAGAGAGAGAGAGAGAGAAGAGAGAGAGAGATCGAGAGAGAGAGAGAGATCTCTAGAGAGAGAGAAGAGGAAAAGGAGAAAAGGGCGTCAGCTTTATGTAGAAAAAGATAGAGAAAGAGAAAAAGGGTGCATACCACTCACATAAAAAATTTATAAAATGGCAAAAATTCTTTGATGCAAAAACATTTAAATTACCTAATGCCTGTCCCTGAGTCGAAAACCCCTTCGAGTATCTTTTACAACTCTACCAAGACTAATTTCATGGGTAAAACTATCGACACCTACTCATGTTATGTATTAGTGTGTGTGTGTGTGTATATATATATATATATATATAAAATATACTTCACGTCTGGTTCCCTCATAAATTTATGATTAGTTGTCAGGCAATAGTACATGCACAAAGGGAGACATCCAAAAAAACAGCCTAGATCATGCATACAAAATTTGGACGAATTGACTGGGCTCAGCCAGAGCAAATCATCCCAGACCAGGCTTCGACTGTCATGAGCTGAATTGGGTTTGGACAGACCTTTTGACAGCTTGGGCCAGGCCCATTAGCAGCTCTAGAGGTGAGGTTTTGTATTTAAGTGATGGGTTGAGGATTGTCTAAGACAAGTGTTAAATCGATTCTTAGGCCATGCCTGGATTAGATCAATGGATAAGCATCTTGGTGCAAACCCATCCAAAACCACCAGCCAAGTACCCCTTTCAAGAGAGTTGAGTTAGTTCAGACTAGGCTATCCATGCTGATCCTTTATGCATAAGGGGAGAAATTGCATCGTATCTCACTTTCAATTCATAAATGAGCTGTTTGATTCACACTCAAAAAATGAAATAATAGAAAAGGGTTCACATAGTGGACTCTAATTAGTTGCTGTGGAAAACTATTTGCACACGCAATTTATGTAGGAAATGTAGAAAAGCATAAAAGAAAAGGAGCTAAGAAAAATAAGCCAAAGGTATTGAGATTTACTTAATTTGGCAATATGCCAATGTCCACGAGGTAACAATATAAATTATTTTTTTTTATTAAAATAAGAAATACAAAACTTACCCCCTCTCACACTCTTTCTGTGTACAAGAAATCTCAAGAAATACTGCCTTAACATTAGTTGAGATATGATGCCGATGATGAAAAAAGAGAAAGAAATGGAGTATTGTATGTGTTGAGAAAGAAACAACAGCTGTACAAAACATTTTAATGAGAAAGTGCTTTTTCAAACCACTCAAAATGGAATACGTTAGGAACATATATGCCATGGTTCCTTCGATAGGACATGATGTAGAACAAAGTTAAGGACAATCGCATGGACAGGATAAATAGAAATTGGGCCAGAAAGTATGATCCAGGGTCTAAAATGCACTATTACTTCTGATATCCATAGCTTTGCTACTGGTTATCTGTTTCAAAATATAATATCAATAGAAAGCTATTGACTAACTCTACATCCTAGCCAATGCCAAAGATAATTGTCCCCAAATCGTGTTTCAAAATAAAGTATTTTTAAAATTAATTTTAAGTTTAAAGTTAAAAATTACTGTTTTTAGTAAGGATGGTTTTTGCCATTGTTAGTGTATTTTAGGGTTTGAAGAGAGCTAGTTATGTTTAAATTTTTTGTTTGCAGTATTTTCAATATGCATGTATCAAACCCTTAAAATTTGGAAACATATCAGGCATTGCACAAGATATATTGCATGTATGTTTTAGAAAAATATTGGGAAAGTTATCAAATTTTTCAATGAAGCCAAAAAGGATGTAAAAAAGATACTATTATATACGTTTAGAACTAAAAAATCATTAAAAATAAGTAAACATAATAAGTTTCTTTTGTGTAAGGATCTAAACCATATAGTGACTGACAGAAGTGACTAATTATATTTAAAATTAGTTCACATATGATTTATATATCACAAAAGACATATAAAAGTCAGAGGCTAAAATCAAAAATTGAATTTTCGCTAATTTTCTCGATTTTTCTCAAATTTGAAAATTGGATCAAAATTCGTGATTAAGCATATATAACATGCAAAATCATCCATATGAGCATCATTTCACTAATTCTAATTGATTTAAATAAGAAAAAACTTTGCAAATTTGAAGAAAAAAAAAAAAACCAAAGTTTTACATTTAAAAAAAAAATTAATTAATTAATTAATATTAAATTTACATTCCGATACTTTTTTTGAAAAAATGTTTTCAAAAAGCTACTTCATTAATCTACTCTCCTCACGGCTGACATCAAGCAAATGGGTAGGTGGCTCAGGTGGGCCCCACTCTGTTGATGTAAAATCCACTCAACCACCAGGTGCACACCATTTAGGCCAAGGTTCTAAAAATCAATTCCACATGTGATTAGGTGGAACACATCATTAGAAATAGTGTACAAGAAATGCTTGCCCTCCAAGTTGTTTCCATTAGTGTGGCCCATGTGAATCACGGATGGGCATGATTTTTGGGCCACAAGCACAAATATTTTTGTGGAGTATAACAGTTAGAGTGGATTTCATATAATTATCACAATGGCTCCAGTAGAAATCAAGGGTGGACCACTCACTCTCAACTGTTTCTTTTGGCGTGGCCTACCAAAATCATAGGTTACGTTGTTGTTTTTTTAAAAAAAATATATATATAAAATCTTAGGTATAATCTGGGACTAAATATCTAATGGTTGGAGTGGATCTTACATAAATCAAAGGCTGGATCCCTTAGGAATCCCTCTTTCCCAAATCATCTCTAGTATAGTTGTACTTGGCCTCAGGAACTTATTTTTTGTGGGGCCCACCATGATGTGTATGTGAAATCCACTCCGACCATTAGATACATAATCTCATTTTAGGTCTAGAGCAAAAAAAATTAGTCTTGATTTGTGACTCTAGTGGGCACATTTTGGGAGAAAGACGTCCACCTTTGATTTTTTACAAGGCCTATCGTGATGATTATATAAAATCCACTCCAACTATTAAATGTCACACCAAAATTTAAGCTTGTGTCCAAAAAAGCATAACCATCTGTTGTCATGCCCCAGATTCGGTGACCGACACTCATAAGAATCCCAATAGCCGATTCCGATGCCGACAGCCTCCGTAGTACTCCATTTTCAGCTCTTAGCACCCATTCACCAAGTTCTGATCCTGGGATCCTACAAGGAGGGTTTCTATACATAGTGAGCATACCCAAGATCATAACAATGTAACCACAGAAAATAATTATAAGAACACATTACAAAATCCACTAAGAATTTAAACTTTAATACAAGATAAAGGCTCGAAAAGGAAATGCAAGAACTGAAAAGGAAAAATCTCCAAAAGGTCCTCAGCACGCTCCAACGCTCCTCCTTAGCTACGACTGCTGCCTAGAATCTCATGAACGCATCATCGTGCATAAGCTTATAAAAAGTTTAGACGGCAGTGTAAGTGTGAGTAATACCAATGCCGGGAAAGCAATATCAGAGAATGCAGAAATGTCGCATGAACCATGAATGTCATCAATGTCAACAGCTATACTAAAGCTATGCTATACCATGAATGAATGCAGTAAGCCATCACAAGGCTATACGATGCAACATATGAGTACTGGGCGTCATACCAAGGCGATGCACAAGAGGCCTACATAGCCAATGCCATATGCAAAGTGCAAATGCGATCATGTCAGTCCTCATATCCAGTCCACATATCCATACAGTTCCACTCTAGGGAAACCACAGGGGTCAAATGCACTGTCAGCCGCTCTCCTAGCCGCACAGTCTAACGAGCGTAAGAGACCTCACTACCCACCTGTGGACAGTCAATCACCAGAAAGGCTCGACGATAGCGGGCCCATTTATGAGCTGTTCAAACTCAGCCTAGCTATTGCCCCCTAACTCAGACGGGTAAGGCCACACCCCATCTCAACCGACTACACTATAGTGGGAGTCGCGGCCTAATGGTATAAGGCACTTGGGCACTCATGTTTTCTACTCGATCTCGGCGTTGAGGCGTCTCCTGGTATCATGAAGGTTTAGGGGCTTTCACCGAAGGACATCTTAAGTGCCCTAAATGCTCAAATAACATTTCCAATGTCCAAATTCAGTCATCCACGATATGCCTGTGGAGGCTACACCCTTGATGAAGCGAAGGTGAATGTCAATTATGTTATACAATGTCAGATGCATGAATTACACAAACAGTCATGCATCAATCCCAAGCATCCAACTTGCTCAAGAGGGAAAACTCCATCCCTCACAATATCATGCCCAATGGCATAACCATGACCGATCACATCTCAACTAAGCATACATATGATGCGTATGGGAGTGGGTCATGAAGATGAACAAAGATTCCAATGCGGTGAAGATATACTCTCCTCCTAACCAGTAGGGTCTAGGTACTTAGACAGTTTCCCAAAAGGAATACAACCTCTAGTGGGGCCCAATAACCTGGGATAGCCCACAAGACTAAGATAAACAATGGCATGAGCTTAAATAATAAGAATGGGCCTAATAAGGGTCTATGGTGGACCTTTAACCACCTATAGATACAAGTGAGCTTACCATGAGGCTACAAATGTGGACATTCAACCACCATTTGTCCCAAGAAGGTAGCCCAATAGCATTCTACCAAGACTTAAGGCCCGTAGCCTGAGTATAACCATAAATAAAAATGGGCAGCTATATATATATATA